>NW_024121987.1:3432025-3510533 GCF_016745375.1 Pimephales promelas
AATGTTAGACCAAAGCATTTGTTTAGTATAGCATTGTATTTCACAAAACTGTATTGAAGTCAATGGGAATTTCACGTTTGTTCTATTATAGCGCCACCAAGAGGCTCAGTCCCACATTTTTTTTATGTGTCCTCAGAGTGACCCCATACATATGTGTGTCAATTTGGTGAAATATCTCAATTTGCTTCCGAGTTATAAACATTTATATTGAAAAAACACGTAAAAATGACTGACACATGACTTTGTTTGAATTTTACTACCCCTTACTATCAATATTTTTCGCATTTGGGCATTTGCATTTAGTTAACAAGCTATGATCCGTGTTCTGACGGTGGTTTCGTCTCGATCGGAACAGCGGTTTTGAAGATATCGCCAAAGTTTTTTCGCGCTAAATCGCTACGCTTACGCCATCCGTGAGACGAAACCCGACATATTTTGGTATCGTTGGACTCCGGCAACGATTCAGGACCTCAAAAATATGACTCCGTGAAAATAAGTGTACCACACCCAAAGTTATAAACATTTGAAAAAAAAAATTCACCACTAGGTGGCGCTGTTTCGAAACTTCTCAGGCTCCTTCAGGGCATCGTACTGATGACCCATACCGAGTTTCCGTAACAATTCGTTCATTGCGTTCAAAAAAATACAGCATTTTTAGCACATAATTCAAAATGGCCGACAGCCAAAATGGCCGATCTGGGAAAATTGGAATATCGGTCGACTCGGCATGACGCCCTGAATCTAACGAGACCAAGTTTTTGATTTTTGGAGAAACCGTTCAGAAGTTATGAGCAAAAATAGCCATTTTCATATCTCCGGACCACTAGGTGGCGCTGCGCCGAAACGCAGCACGTAGCCTCAGGTCATGCTTGTGATGACACGTACCAAGTTTGGTCTGAAAACGAGTAAGCGTTGCGGAGATACAGCCTCACGTCTGTTTTCGCAAGCGCTACGTAAAATTTGTTTACGCGTTTATCGGAAAACGGTTATTCGAATCATCTTGAATTCCATAACTTTTTGTCAGCACTGCCTGGAGATGATCCGGTGCGATTTTGGTGAAAATCGGACAAACCGTCTAGGACGAGTTCGCAAAAGTAGGTTTTTTTGGAAATTCAAAAATGGCGGCCGGTTTTTTATGACGGAAAATGACGTCATAGGGTGCGATCGAATCGGCATGAGCTCAGGAACAAGAGGAAAAAGAATTTTGTTGATAGGCCTTACGGTTCAAAAAGTTATTAGCATAATAAAAGAGAAACTTTTGGACAGTTGGTGGCGCTAGAGGGAATGAGTTAGAGACACCAAAATTGGTTGTATTAAAAGTTGGACTGTCCTCTATCAGAATGTCAAACCAAAACAACTTTCCCGCAAACCGGTCTATGGGCTGCCATAGACGCCCAGTCGGAAGAAGAATAATAATAATAAGAACCAGCACGGATACAATAGGTGCCTCCGCACCTTCGGTGCTTGGCCCCTAATAATAATAAGAACCGGCACAGATACAATAGGTGCCTCCGCACCTTCGGTGCTTGGCCCCTAATAATAATAAGAACCGGCACAGATACAATAGGTGCCTCCGCACCTTCGGTGCTTGGCCCCTAATGACAAAGCGCAACTAATACGTGACAGTTCACCCCAAGTAAACTTGGAGTTAGGACTAGGGTGTGTCCTGTAGGGTAGTGGTGGGTGGGACACAGGCCACACCCTAGATTGCCAAAAAAACAACAAACATTTTTTTTTAAAAATCGTAAAATAAAATCCAAAATATAGTTTTGTTTGTAATTAAACAAAGTCAAACACATTTTCAAATGACAAAGCGCAACTAATACGTGACAGTTCACCCCAAGTAAACTTGGAGTTAGGACTAGGGTGTGTCCTGTAGGGTAGTGGTGGGTGGGACACAGGCCACACCCTAGATTGCCAAAAATTGACAAACAATTAAAAAAAATGGTCAAATAAAATCTAAAATATAGTTTTGTTTGTAATTAAACAAAGTCAAACACATTTTCAAATGACAAAGCGCAACTAATACGTGACAGTTCACCCCAAGTAAACTTGGAGTTAGGACTAGGGTGTGTCCTGTAGGGTAGTGGTGGGTGGGACACAGGCCACACCCTAGATTGCCAAAAAAACGACAAACAATTAAAAAAAAAATCTTAAAATAAAATCCAAGATATAGTTTTGTTTGTAATGAAACAAAGTCAAACACATTTTCAAATGACAAAGCGCAACTAATACGTGACAGTTCACCCCAAGTAAACTTGGAGTTAGGACTAGGGTGTGTCCTGTAGGGTAGTGGTGGGTGGGACACAGGCCACACCCTAGATTGCCAAAAAACAACAAACAATTTTTAAAAAAAATCTTAAAATAAAATCCAAAATATAGTTTTGTTTGTAATGAAACAAAGTCAAATACATTTTCAAATGACAAAGCGCAACTAATACGTGACAGTTCACCCCAAGTAAACTTGGAGTTAGGACTAGGGTGTGTCCTGTAGGGTAGTGGTGGGTGGGACACAGGCCACACCCTAGATTGCCAAAAATTAATAAACAATTAAAAAAAATGGTCAAATAAAATCTAAAATATAGTTTTGTTTGTAATTAAACAAAGTCAAACACATTTTCAAATGACAAAGCGCAACTAATACGTGACAGTTCACCCCAAGTAAACTTGGAGTTAGGACTAGGGTGTGTCCTGTAGGGTAGTGGTGGGTGGGACACAGGCCACACCCTAGATTGCCAAAAAAACAACAAACAATTTTTAAAAAAATCGTAAAATAAAATCCAAAATATAGTTTTGTTTGTAATTAAACAAAGTCAAACACATTTTCAAATGACAAAGCGCAACTAATACGTGACAGTTCACCCCAAGTAAACTTGGAGTTAGGACTAGGGTGTGTCCTGTAGGGTAGTGGTGGGTGGGACACAGGCCACACCCTAGATTGCCAAAAAAACAACAAACAATTTTTTTAAAAAAAATTTCAAATAAAATCTAAAATATAGTTTTGTTTGTAATTAAACAAAGTCAAACACATTTTCAAATGACAAAGCGCAACTAATACGTGACAGTTCACCCCAAGTAAACTTGGAGTTAGGACTAGGGTGTGTCCTGTAGGGTAGTGGTGGGTGGGACACAGGCCACACCCTAGATTGCCAAAAAAAACAAAAACAATTTTAAAAAAATCGTAAAATAAAATCCAAAATATAGTTTTGTTTGTAATGAAACAAAGTCAAACACATTTTCAAATGACAAAGCGCAACTAATACGTGACAGTTCACCCCAAGTAAACTTGGAGTTAGGACTAGGGTGTGTCCTGTAGGGTAGTGGTGGGTGGGACACAGGCCACACCCTAGATTGCCAAAAAAACAACAAACAATTTTTAAAAAAAAAATTTCAAATAAAATCTAAAATATAGTTTTGTTTGTAATTAAACAAAGTCAAACACATTTTCAAATGACAAAGCGCAACTAATACGTGACAGTTCACCCCAAGTAAACTTGGAGTTAGGACTAGGGTGTGTCCTGTAGGGTAGTGGTGGGTGGGACACAGGCCACACCCTAGATTGCCAAAAATTGACAAACAATTTAAAAAAAATGGTCAAATAAAATCTAAAATATAGTTTTGTTTGTAATTAAACAAAGTCAAACACATTTTCAAATGACAAAGCGCAACTAATACGTGACAGTTCACCCGAAGTAAACTTGGAGTTAGGACTAGGGTGTGTCCTGTAGGGTAGTGGTGGGTGGGACACAGGCCACACCCTAGATTGCCAAAAATTGACAAACAATTTTTAAAAAAAATCGTAAAATAAAATCCAAAATATAGTTTTGTTTGTAATTAAACAAAGTCAAATACATTTTCAAATGACAAAGCGCAACTAATACGTGACAGTTCACCCCAAGTAAACTTGGAGTTAGGACTAGGGTGTGTCCTGTAGGGTAGTGGTGGGTGGGACACAGGCCACGCCCTAGATTGCCGAAAAATGACAAACAATTAAAAAAAAATGATCAAATAAAATCTAAAATATAGTATTGTTTGTAATTAAACAAAGTCAAACACATTTTCAAATGACAAAGCGCAACTAATACGTGACAGTTCACCCCAAGTAAACTTGGAGTTAGGACTAGGGTGTGTCCTGTAGGGTAGTGGTGGGTGGGACACAGGCCACACCCTAGATTGCCAAAAATTGACAAACAATTAAAAAAAAAATCGTAAAATAAAATCCAAAATATAGTTTTGTTTGTAATTAAACAAAGTCAAACACATTTTCAAATGACAAAGCACAACTAATACGTGACAGTTCACCCCAAGTAAACTTGGAGTTAGGACTAGGGTGTGTCCTGTAGGGTAGTGGTGGGTGGGACACAGGCCACACCCTAGATTGCCAAAAAAACGACAAACAATTTTAAAAAAAAATCGTAAAATAAAATCCAAAATATAGTTTTGTTTGTAATGAAACAAAGTCAAACACATTTTCAAATGACAAAGCGCAACTAATACGTGACAGTTCACCCCAAGTAAACTTGGAGTTAGGACTAGGGTGTGTCCTGTAGGGTAGTTGTGGGTGGGACACAGGCCACACCCTAGATTGCCAAAAAAACAACAAACAAGTTTTTAAAAAAATCGTAAAATAAAATCCAAAATATAGTTTTGTTTGTAATTAAACAAAGTCAAACACATTTTCAAATGACAAAGCGCAACTAATACGTGACAGTTCACCCCAAGTAAACTTGGAGTTAGGACTAGGGTGTGTCCTGTAGGGTAGTGGTGGGTGGGACACAGGCCACACCCTAGATTGCCAAAAAAACGACAAACAATTTAAAAAAAAATCGTAAAATAAAATCCAAAATATAGTTTTGTTTGTAATGAAAAAAAAGTCAAATACATTTTCAAATGACAAAGCGCAACTAATACGTGACAGTTCACCCCAAGTAAACTTGGAGTTAGGACTAGGGTGTGTCCTGTAGGGTAGTGGTGGGTGGGACACAGGCCACACCCTAGATTGCCAAAAAAACGACAAACAATTTTTAAAAAAAATCTAAAAATAAAATCCAAAATATAGTTTTTTTTATAATGAAACAAAGTCAAACACATTTTCAAATGACAAAGCGCAACTAATACCCAGATATAATTGTTTTAAAATAGAAAATCTGTGGTTAATTTGCTTTTTCGTCGCAATGGCTCACAGCTCTGCTGTAGTTCTCTGGGTTGAACTGACCAATTATTTGCCCATGGCACAGTCTGTCTTAGTCTGCATCCAGAAAACCTGTATCCGTCTTCACTGTTAGGTAAAAGCTGCCATTTCAGTTCAGCTAAGTAGGGACGTTGTAGTGCTGTACTATGTGCGGGGAAATTAGCAATGGACAAAAAGCGCACTGCGCATTGTATACCTTGGAAAGTTAGAAAATTAGACAAAGCTGGCAGTTCACCCCACGTAAACTTTTGGAGTTAGGACTAGGGTGTGTCCTGTAAGGTAGTGGTGGGTGGGACACAGGCCACACCCTAGATTGCCAATAAACGAAAAACAATTAAAAAAAAAAAAATCGTAAAATAAAATCCAAAATATACTTTTGTTTGTAATGAAACAAAGTCAAATACATTTTCAAATGACAAAGCGCAACTAATACGTGACAGTTCACCCCAAGTGTTACGTTCCCGTATCGCGTGTGTGTTCTTGTGTTTTTTTTTCCCGCTTTCTCTCTCTCTCGGTTACTTTCACTTTTGTAGGTACCCGTGATTGGCCAATTGACCTGTCAATCATCGTTGGCGCTGACGTCACCTCTTTTCGCCATCGCCAATAGGAACAGGCCACCTGGGGAATAAGAGTGCACGCCAGACGTCTCCACGGAAGCTCTCGGCTCGCTGAGACTCAAACCACGCTGCTCTCTGTTACTGTTACGCTGCTCCTTTGTATACCCTGTTGAGGTTATGGTTCTCGTTCACTCGGTGTGATGTTAAGTTGTATGAGTGAACGCTCCCTGTGTTGACTCTCTGATTTTATGTGACCTGCTCTACAGAGCTCTGTAGGTTACTAGTATGGAGAAGAGATAGACAGATAGCATGTCACGTGACATACACTGCACCACGCAGGGGTTTTCGATTCTGTTTAGTACACTAGGGTAGGGGCGAGCGCCACACCTTGTATTTCTGCTTCTGTTAGTTAGTGGAGACTAGATAGGGCGTCCTGGACGCTGAAGATTATTATTTTCTTCTTTATTTTCTTAGTTAGGATTAGAGGTTATTTAACAGCTAGACTTCATTTGGTTTTGTTCTTTTCTTTTCTTTGGCGCCGTCCACGTCTATCTTTTCTTCTTATTAACTTTATCCACCTTACAGAAATTCTGTATAACATGTCCATTTTTATATTTATGTTAATCTATATTCGTATAGATTAAATTCTTTTCACTTTTGCCACTGACCTTATTTGTTAAATAAAGGTTTTGGCTTTTTGCACAGTAAATCTGGTTGTAGAGTGTTTTTTGTACAACTCATGGTTTATGTAGGTTTCTCTATAATGTCATCTTTAAAATGTTGGACTCCCGAACCCCTGGACTAACTCGGGGGTCGTAACAATTTGTCGTAAACTTGGAGTTAGGACTAGGGTGTGTCCTGTAGGGTAGTGGTGGGTGGGACACAGGCCACACCCTAGATTGCCAAAAATTGACAAACAATGAAAAAAAAATGGTCAAATAAAATCTAAAATATAGTTTTGTTTGTAATTAAACAAAGTCAAACACATTTTCAAATGACAAAGCGCAACTAATACGTGACAGTTCACCCCAAGTAAACTTGTAGTTAGGACTAGGGTGTGTCCTGTAGGGTAGTGGTGGGTGGGACACAGGCCACACCCTAGATTGCCAAAAAAACGACAAACAATTTAAAAAAAAAATCGTAAAATAAAATCCAAAATATAGTTTTGTTTGTAATGAAACAAAGTCAAACACATTTTCAAATGACAAAGCGCAACTAATACCCAGATATAATTGTTTTAAAATAGAAAATCTATGGTTAATTTGCCTTTTCGTCGCAATGGCTCCTAGCTCTGGTGCAGTTCTCTGGGTTGAACTGACCAATTATTTGCCCATGGCACAGTCTGTCTTAGTCTGCATCCAGAAAACCTGTATCCGTCTTCACAGTTAGGTAAAAGCTGCCATTTCAGTTCAGCTAAGTAGGGACGTTGTAGTGCTGTACTATGTGCGGGGAAATTAGCAATGGACAAAAAGCGCACTGCGCATTGTATACCTTGGAAAGTTAGAAAATTAGACAAAGCTGGCAGTTCACCCCACGTAAACTTTTGGAGTCAGGACTAGGGTGTGTCCTGTAAGGTAGTGGTGGGTGGGACACAGGCCACACCCTAGATTGCCAAAAAAACGACAAACAATTAAAAAAAAAATCGTAAAATAAAATCCAAAATATAGTTTTTTTTGTAATGAAACAAAGTCAAATACATTTGCAAATGACAAAGCGCAACTAATACCTGACAGTTCACCCCAAGTAAACTTGGAGTTAGGACTAGGGTGTGTCCTGTAGGGTAGTGGTGGGTGGGACACAGGCCACACCCTAGATTGCCAAAAAACGACAAACAATTTAAAAAAAATCTTAAAATAAAATCCAAAATATAGTTTTGTTTGTAATGAAACAAAGTCAAATACATTTTCAAATTACAAAGCGAAACTAATACCTGACAGTTCACCCCAAGTAAACTTGGAGTTAGGACTAGGGTGTGTCCTGTAGGGTTGTGGTGGGTGGGACACAGGCCACACCCTAGATTGCCAAAAAAACGACAAATATTTTTTTTTTAAATGGTCAAATAAAATCTTAAATATAGTTTTGTTTGTAATGAAACAAAGTCAAACACATTTTCAAATGACAACGCCCTACTCAGTGATGCGCGGGTTGATCCGAAATGAGCGGGTGCCTGCGGTCACCCGCGGTTACCCGCAGTTACGGGTCATCCAAAAATGTTTTTAATGATATTCGGGTCGCGGTCGGTCGGGTCGTTTGAAAAAAGATGCCAATTAAACATTTGTATATAGTACTAGACACAGTTTTTGATGAAATATACAGCCCTACACATTATTGGCTGAATAACTGGCACGAAGATAACACACAAGCTCAGTCTAAACAGTTCTCGGTTCTATAGTGATTCGAGCTGCTCGTGCTCATCACTTCTCTCAACAGTGGCAGCAACATGTCTCGGTTCAGTGAACTGTTGGAGTTACTGGAGTAAAATATAATTCAGGATATTGATTTATTTCGATTCGGAGGCGACTGTCAGGCATGTCTGAAAGTGAGTAACTTTAGTAACTTGTGGATCAGCACTGACGCAAGACGCGAACTGTTTCGAACGATTCAGTTCGAGTGTACTGGTTCGACCGGTTCACTAAAAAGAACCGGTTCAAAAGAACGATTCGTTCACGAACCGGCCGTGTCTACGATGATCACTACAGTCTGCAGAGAGATGGAGGCGGCAAGAGAAAAGGTGAAGACTGGGGAGTGGAAGCTCCGCAAATACACAAATAGAAAGAGTAAAAGTGTGGGAGACATTTGCTGAAATAATGAAAGATGATGACCAAAGTGCTGGCTTTGCCTTTGTTATGTGTAGGCCTACGTCTTCTTGCGATGCTGTGTTGTTACACGTCTATATGGCCCAATAACGCTCCGATGAGCATTTACTACTTTAAAAAAATGCGGTCAGGAAGCGGGTCGGGTACAATTTTTTTTTTTACTTTTTTTGCGGTCCGAGTTGCTGGCGGGTAGTTGAAAACGTCGGTCGGTTGCGGGTTGTTTATACATTGACCCGCGCATCACTGGCCCTACTAATACCTAGATATAATTGTTTTAAAATAGAAAATCTGTGGTTAATTTGCCTTTTCGTCGCAATGGCTCCTAGCTCTGGTGCAGTCCTCTGGGTTGAACTGACCAATTATTAGGCGACGCTGGATGGCCTTCGGTGGACGCCTCGACGCTCCCCCGCCCCCGGTGGACGGCGACGGCTCCCCGGGTGCCTTGGGCAGACGGCAGGAGTCCCCCGCTCCCTGCTCCTCCTCCCAGGCCACACCCTAGATTGCCAAAAAACGACAAACAATTAAAAAAAAAAATCGTAAAATAAAATCCAAAATATAGTTTTGTTTGTAATGAAACAAAGTCAAATAAATTTTCAAATGACAAAGCGCAACTAATACCTGACAGTTCGCCCCAAGTAAACTTGGAGTTAGGACTAGGGTGTGTCCTGTAGGGTAGTGGTGGGTGGGACACAGGCCACGCCCTAGATTGCCAAAAAATGACAAACAATTAAAAAAAAATGATCAAATATAATCTAAAATATAGTTCCCTTTCGTAGTCACTTCGAGTTACGTCAGAAGTGACGGAGATTAGGGGTTTCGCATAGAAAGCCAATCCTCTTCGAGTATTTAATCACGAGCCAATGGCATGCAATGCCTTGGGGCTGCGGAAATTTGCATAGCGTACTCTGCCCTACTCCGTGAGTATAAAAGGAGGAAGTGAACGCAACCGCAGTATGTTTTCGCTTCGGAGCCAAGAGAACCTCTTCACTCCTGAAAGCCATTCTCACTGTTCAAGACTCTTCGAGACTGGCGTCCTCTTCAGTGTTGGTGTGACGGCGGTACCCAGCGAGACTCTGCATTGCCTGCGATCTGAGCAGTGGTCTGCCAGACTTTGCGCTTCTCCCTGGTCGCCTCAGCGCTGAAAGAGTGAATTTCCTCCTCTCTAGTGAAAGAGCTGCACGCGGCACGTCTTTTTAAAGACGATTCGCCCGTGTTCTTCTGGGTGCGATCGATTCATGTCATTTTCGGATGGCCACGATCGCTGCTCTGTGTGCCTGGGCTTTCAGCATGCAGTAGCAGCATTCGTGGATGACTCATGTTCCTTCTGTGGGAACATGAGCATCTCTACACTGTGATCTAGACTGATAAAGTGAGAGTCCCCGTGTCCGTTACTCGTTCTGCTTCTTCTTCTAGAAGCTCTTCGACTCGCGGACAGGGTGATATGATGGTGATTGTGTGGCACAACCCCCGACGCTAGTTCCTCGGGCCACACCCACCGCTCCAGTGTTAGAGCCAGTGAGCGCTTTATCGCTTCAGGCGTCTGCCTCTTTGCAGGTACCGTCTGTTTCGTTCAGCGCTCCAGAGGATGATGCGATGTCGATCGCAGCATCACAAGGCGGGCTTGACTCCTCGGGAAGTGAGGATGTGACTGCGTTGCCTCCCTCGGGAGTGTCAGCGTCGCCGTGTCTGATCCCGCGATGACGGCCATGCTATCTCGGGCCTCCGTGAGCATCGGGTGGGAGTGGAACTCCGCCCTGTCCCGATCTCTCGCGGCTGGATAATTGTTTTTTGGGTAACGCTGCCGCCTCTCGGCCACAGCCAACCCCAGTTTCCTTTTTCCCCGAGTTGCATGCGGAACTGACACACACTTGGGTGTCCCCCCGAGAGCGTGCTTCAGTTTCCCCGCCTTTCCTCCCCTCGGCGACGCGGTTGCCTGTGGGTACGCTGGGACTCCCCCGGTGGAGCGCTCTGTTGCGATGCAGCTGCGTCCGCAGAGCGCATCCTCCCGCGGTGTTCCCAGATGCCCATCCAAAGCCTATAGGTTCTCGTCGTCTATGGCGGCGCGATCCTGTAGAGCGGCGGGACAGGCAGCCTCCGCCCTGCATATGATGAGCACCTGCTAGCTGCTCAGGAATGTGCACTCGGACCAAGCGAGCTGCGAGCCTGCCGCCGACCTTGCTCTCAAACGGGCGACGGAAGCGGCCGCTCGCTCCCTTGGTCAGGTGATGCCCACCACTGTGGTCCAGGAGCATCATCTAAATGTTTCGGCGGTGCGGTCCAGGACTTTGCCCAGCACTTCTCGACCGCCTAGGAGCAGACGGAGGCGGCTTTACACTTCTGCCCCGACGGCCAGCTGCTGCCTCCACCCAGCCGTCGGCTCAGACGCCTCCGCCCGCTCGCCGCCGAGGACGCCCCCCTGCGGCTCCCTTCCCTCCCACGCTTCCCCAGCAGCAGCCTTTAGCCGGTTCGCGTCGTGGAGGAGGCCACAGGTAAGCGTCACAGCCCCCTCAGGCTGCGTGCCCCGCTAACGCCAGGCGAAACGATGTTCCTGAGACGGGCTGCTCAGTGATAGTGTCACGGTTTTTCACAGGAGGCGGTAGCAGGGCCCCTCCTTCCCCCGGTGGAGGGCCGGTGGAGAATCTTTTGTTCTAGCTAGCTCCTAGGGGGGGACCAGGGGCGGAGCTACATGGTAGCCAGGGGGGACACGGCCACCATTGGTCAAGGCTCGGCCCCCCTGCCGGCCCCCCCTCCCAACCTCACGGGAAAATAAATGTAATAATAATACAAAATAAAAATAAAAACTCCAGTAACGGTCTAAAAAGGAAGCTGAAAGGTATTTTTTAATCAAGTCATTGATTTGTCACTTACGCTACAAGGCAAGCCCCATATTAGCAACATGTTGGGTCACGCCCCCATCAACAGTGCGAGACATAACGTGCCTGCATTCTGACAGCGCTTAATGAAGACTAGCAGCTAATCACTGGATATACCACTGTAACTAACAGGTGAGAAAGTTGGTGATACTTGAAAGCATAACATTAATTGAAATGATATCATATTAGTTATCTTCTGACTCAGTTTAATGTGTAAGAATGTGTCGTCGACATAGAGTGAGTTTAGTTAAGCAGTGACACATTGGAATTGACTTAAGCTAACTATCTAGCGCTAGCCAGCCAGATAATCATACAAGTTTGCAAGGTGCTGTTATTTTTGCAAACTTGTATGATTATCTGGCTGGCTAGCGCTAGATAGTTAGCTTAAGTCAATTCCAATGTGTCACTTAGGGTACAGGCACTAACTGAAGCGTTCCGTTCACGACGACACGTAAAATCTCTTTTAGACTAATCTGGTCTATTTTTTTCCCTTCAAACAATCACGTCTAGTGGCGCCGCAATCACGTCTAGTGTAGCCTAGCTACTTCCATTGATTATAGTGGAAGCTACACTACACATTATAGAAAAAGGGTTCTATAATGTAGCATAGGGTTCTTTATTCAACTCCAAAGGAGTTGAATAAAGACAAGAATAATGACAAGAAAGAACCCTTTTGGCTCAAAGGTTCTTTAAAGACTATTATTCATTTATATATTACATTATTCTGCAACATTTGTAAATTATTGTTTATTAAACTGTTGTAGTAACTTATCACATTTTAATCATGTAGATTTTTTGAGGATAAAAAGTGAAATGGCACTCTTCGTCTGATATTGATTAATTACATTTTTTAACCACCATATGTTGAATTTTGTGATCATTCACATGCTTTGCATTTTAGGGGTTCTAAATACGTAGCGCTTTAGAACCTTTTAAGGTTCTATATTGAACCTTTACTTCTAAGAGTGTAACCTGTACTTCTAAGAGTGTGTAGCAGACACAAAGCGAACAGAACATTTCAGGGTAACACTAGAATACGGTTCCTTCGTTAATGAATAACTACACAAGAACCAATGAGTAACACAATATTAACAATCTAGTAACTATTATTAACTAACAAGAAACTCTGATTACCAAACTAGTAAGTAATAGCGCATAGATGAAAGTGGTAGATCACTATTAAGTAATCAATAACTTCTATTTTTTTAATACTTCCCAGAGAACTACTGAAAAAGTTTATTAATAATCTAGTAACTACTAGTAAGTACTATTAACTAAAAGAAACTCTTATTAACTAATTAGTAAGTAATAGCTCACAGATGAAAGTGTTACTAGAGACTTCTGTGGGAATTACTAATTATTTGGATTCGCATTATAAAGTGAAGATCATTGGAACTAACTAGTAATTACTCAAGTGTTACTAAAGACATTTTCTAAAAGTATACTAGAGTTCACCAAAAATCTCAAACAGTTGCACAAATCATGACTATCATGTAGTAACACTTGAGTCATTACTAGTTAGTTCCAATGATTTTCACTTTATAATACAGATCCAAATAATTAGTAAGTAATAGCTCACAGATGAAATTGTTACTAGATGCTTCTGTGGGAATTACTAATTATTTGGATCCGTATTATAAAGTGAATATCATTGGAACTAACTAGTAATTACTCAAGTGTTACTACATGATCTAGTCATGATTTTTGCAACCGTTGTAACCTGTTGTGTTATCACAAATAAATTGGATGTTGCACTTAAAATGCAATGGTTTACCTAAATAAATTATCGCCTAATATGACAATTCATATTGTGTCTTTCTGTCATTTGCACTAAAAACATCCCTGTCTCATGTTAAGGTCCCTAACCCCTCACATAATGATGACACATTGCACTCGTACATTTATCAGTTAGACATTATTAGTGTCAAAAGGGAGTTCAATCCGTTGTTTATGGCCTGACGAGCCGCGCGTGAGTTTTAGTAATAGTAGTTTTTGACAATCAAGTGCCACCCCAAATAAAAGACTGGCACAGGCTGCCCCCCCCCCCTCCCCCTAATATATATATATATATATATATATATATATATATATATTGTATTTCTTGTTCAAGTTCTTTACACACATTTTAACACTGCAATGTGAGTTAAAATGTAAAATGTCTGAAAAAGTTTTACAGGACTTGATTTCATGTTATTATTGTTTCCTCAACTCCATTTAGTAAAATTATGCATTTCAATGGAAAAAAAAAACAGTGTTATCCAGTCTGACTTACGGTATATGGTATATGAAAACATACAGTCATGGTCAAAATTAATGGCACCCCTGGTAAATATGATGAAAACTGGCTGTAAAAAATAATTCTGCACTGTTTATCCTTTTGATCTTCCATTCAAAAATTGGCAAAATTCTAACCTTTCATTGAAGTAAAAGAATTAAAAGTGGGGGTAAATCACACTAAATGTTTTTTCTCCAAAACACTCTAGCCATAATTATTGGCACCCTGTTACTAAAAACTTTTTGCAACCTCCTTTTGCCAAGAGAACAGATCTGAGTCTTCTCCTATAATGCCTGATGAGTTTGGAGAACACCTGACCAGAGATCCGAGACCATTCCTCCATATAGACTCTCTCCAGATCCTGCAGATTCCCAGATCCATGTTGGTGCTTCATCTCTTCAGTTCACTCCACTCATCAGGTCAGGGTCTGGGACGGTCATGGCAGCAGAAGCTTCATTTTGTGCTACGTAACTAATTTTTGTGTTGATTTTGATTTTTGTTTTGGATCGTTGTCCTGATGGAAGATCCAACCACGGCCCATTATCAGATTTCTAGCAGAAGGCGTCAGGTTTTTATTTTTTATCTCTTTGTATTTGATAGAATCCATAATACCATGTATCTGAACAAGGACCTCCAGCAAATAAATAGGCCCACAACATATAAGATCCAGCAGTATATTTAACCGTACACTGTAAATGATTTCTGTTGTTTTCACAGGATTATACTGTTTTTCTCAACAGTTTCTTACTGTATAATCTATGTACAGTAAGTTACAGTAGATTTAGTTGTTTTCACAGTATTAAATTGTTTTTTCAACAGTTATGTACTGTGCACACAGCTGACAGTATGTTACTGTAGAATTGCAATGCATTCTGGGAAATTATCAGTTACTGTTAATCTAAATACAGCAGTGCAATTGACCGCGAAAAACACCACACACAGTTCCACGGGTAAAATTGCTAGCCTACTAATGTTATTCTTACATTTAAAATAAAAATGTAGCACTGGTTGACCATTAACAGTCATAATTTATGACATAATTTATGTCAGTGGGGTGTGCATGAGAGCATATTTGACTTTGGAAGAGTTTCTCTGTCGTGTCAGTGGTGCTGCTGTCTTTTCTGCCGACCTGCAACTTCTTCATCTGGTAAGTAATAATTCTTATAATGTGTACGGATTCTAGCTAATAACTTTAAAGTTATTTAGAATAGCTGACCACGATTTCTATATTCAATTTAATATATTCTAGAACATTTTAATATAATATGTATATGATAGGCTACTCTTCAATGTAGCCATTTGGGATATTACTGTAAATTCAAATACATTAGTACGAAATGACCGCGAAAAATAACCACAACAAGCTGCCATTTTATGAAGAACTCTTCAGTTCCCTTCCCTCTGTAAGAACACGCAGGCCGTGCATCGCGTCGCTGTCGGTCGGCAACGTTTTCGCCATACATCTGGTTAGTAATTCATATTTTTATGCAAACCGAGTTACTTACGTTAACGTTAGAAAGAAGTGGCCGCGGAATGTTCTACGTATGTATAAGTCAGACGCGGATTTCTTTTATGTTGATAGCCTTACTTGATTAAATGTGATTTTATTGACATTTCATATGTAACCTCTTATACGGTCAAAATGGTCTAATCATTTTGTTATTTACCACGTTAAGTCGGTGAAAGCGCCTGCACGTTCATTATTTTATGACTTACAGGGGTTAGGAATTGCTAATCGATAAATGTATCCTGAAATCGGACATCCAAGGTTAGGATTCGGATTTATTGTTATAAAATTAAAGTGCCGATTCCTCTTATTGATTTTTTCACGCTTATTTTCGTGTAAATCCTGACCTGGCGTTCTGCCATTATAACGTTACCTCAGTGATAAAGTTGGACCGCGGAAAGCGCCCAAGGTGTATTTTTGTCCAAAATACAAAGCTATGTGTGACATTTACAGTATTTGTTGTGGTCTTTGTTAATCTTTGGTTATCATTAACGACACATACACGAGGGAGTTAGCCTGGTGTTGAACACTTTACTAGCGAACTTAGAATCAACAACAACAAAAAAAAAACCCGGGTCATACCAACTACACAAACTGCCTGGGGGTGTTCCGGTAGGAACCATTCACTGCATATACTACAGTATTGTCGGCTATAATATCATTTTTTTTTTTTTTTACTATGTGTAAACTGACATGTACTCATTTGAAGGGAACGATGCCTTGTCAATCTTTTTTTAAGTCATGTAACTTAGTATCACACAAGCAAGATTTAGCCTACGTTTTCACGTGATCGTAAATGAATTGATTTTAAACAACAGTCCAACAAACAAGATTTTAGTATTAAGTGAATTACACTTTAGACATCATTTTGTCTGTTTTTGCTGTTTAGCCAAAACAACAACAAAAACGTACTATATTTTAACTGTCTTGTCTGTTCTCCTTTTCCACAGGTGTGAGCTGTGCATGTTAAGAAGACCCCTATCCATCTTGACGACCGATGAATTGTAAATCTAATCTAATTTAATTATTCTATTTATCTAACTACTACTACTATACCTTGGTCCAGTACTGACCCACTGAGAACATTTTAAACAGATTATTATCCATCTGTGAATTTTGTCTATCTGCAAGTTGTTTAGAATTGTTGTGTGAAAATAAACGTTACTGTACAGTTTAAGGTTTAATTGCATAAAAGCTTGGATAGAAAACTTCCTATTGCAAAAGTTAGAACATAAGTCTGCATATAAATAATTATTGATACCGTAATGCAAGTTTTTCATGGCACATGTGCATGATGAGGTTGTTTTGTGTTTATTTTTTTTTTTTTTTAAAGGACACTGGATAACTTGTCATTTTGTTATACTCATCTGGATTGGTGTTTACTCGTCAAAGCTTTTATAGTTTATAAGTTTATATGTGTCTCCCAGCCCTGCAAATCTGGTCCCTTAGATAGAAAGCAGCCAAAAACCCTTTAAAATCAGCAACTGACCTGTTAGACAGTCTATCTCAAACCAATAGACAATCTTAGACTAGTTTAAGCTGTTTTACCCCAGCAGGGAGTGGGTGGATGAGTTGTTATGAACTATCTTTCTAATAGATTGATCAGATAGCACCCCTTTAATCTTTTCTATTTTACCTCTTCATGATAATTTTTGCATGTATTTATGCATAATTGTTCATGATTGTCATGCATGATTTTTATTGTATTATATTACATTTTTATTATTAATGTATTTAATTGTATTAATGTATTTAAATGTATATTATGTAAATGTACTAATGTGTTTAAAAATACACAATAAACCTTGTGCAGTTAAAGCTTCAATTGTTCTTTTTTCTATTTCCCATTAACAGTTAAAATAATATTTCTACGGATTTTCTACAGGTTACACAGTAGCACTATAAAATAAATACAATAACATTTCATACTATACAGTATTATTAAAAATTAACAGTGTAATTCTGTACTTTAATATGGTAAGAAATTACAGTAAAATAATGTTATTTAATTTGCAGTATGCTTAACAGTACTGTAGTTAGTGTTACGGTAATTTTACTGTTAAATGAAATACAGCAAGTACTGGATAATTGTTGCCAGTAAGTTACTGTTAATTTGACAAGAAATTTTTTACAGTGTAGGCATGGGATACTCTTCATCCCTGTTTGCATCAAACACATCTGCTGGGTTTGCTGCCAAAAAGCCCCTTTTTTAGTTTCATCTGACCATAGAATCCGGTCCTTTTTGAAGATCCAGTCGTGTCTGACACCTGAATATGCTGGAGTTTGTTTTTGGAGGAGCGAGGAGCATTTTTCTTGAAACCCTCTCAAACAACATGTGGGGATGTAGGGGTTGTTTGATATATATATATATATATATATATATATATATATATATATTTTTTTTTTTAAAGTTTTCTGACCCCAAGACTCAAGTAATCTCTGCAATTCTCCATCTGTGATCCTTGAAGAGTCTTTGGACATTCAAACTTTCATCCTCACCGTCCATTAAGGAAAAATAGACACACGTCCTCTTCCTGGCAGAATCATAACACTTTAGTTGATTATAACTTCTTAATTATTGCCCTGATGGTCAAAATGGGAATTTTCAATTCTTTAGCTATTTTCTTACATCCACTTTCTATTTTGTGAAGCTCAACAATCTTTTGATGCACATCAGAACCATGTTCTTTGGTTTTATTCATTGTGATGGATGATTCAGGGAATTTGACCTTTGTGCTTCCTCATATTTAAACTCCTTGAAACAAGAAGTCATAGCTGGACAATTTCATGTTCCTAGTCACCCTGATGTGCTTAAAAAAATAAATATTAATGGGAATGTACTTCAGAGATATTTTTCTCATAAAAAATTCTAGGGGTGCCAACAATTATGGCCAGAGTGTTTTGGAGAAAAACATTTATTTCATAGTGTGATTTTTCAATTCTTTTGCTTCAATGAAAGATTAGAATTTTGCCAATTTTTTGAATGGAAGATCAAAAGGATAAACAATGCAGAATTATTTTTTACAGCCAGTTTTCATCATATTTACCAGGGGTGCCATTAATTTTGACCATGACTGTATGAGATAACACATGAATTGTCATTTTTACAAAACTTACACATAATAATGTTCATAAATTATTTATGTTTATATTATGTAATGTTTTTTTTTTCAATGAAATTAATTAGGCTCCACTTTAAAGAAATACACATGTGGTTTTCAGTGTGTAAACTGTTACACACAAACTCAGTGTGGTTTCTTCCCAGATTTGCCAAGTATACACATTTAAACCATTTTTTCCATGTTTATGAATATCAAAACAGCACAACTTAGTTTAAGGTTTAATTTAGTTCTGAAAAGTACCTTGAACCATTTTACTGATCATAGTCTCTCAACATCAATATTCATAAATAATGTAAGGGTTAAAGTAGGCGACCTTCACTGATTTCACTGAACATTATTTATTTGAACAACAAATTTACAAAAGCATGTAATTGAACAATATATTTATAAAGAACAATCTTATTAATGTTTTGAAGTACATTGAATCACTAAACTTCATTAAATTAACACTAAATGTTATTTTAGACAATGTCTATAGTAAATGTAATGTAACTGTAATTGAAAATTATTATGAATTAAATAATTTGCTGATATTCAACTGAACAATATTAATGATATGTTACTATCACAATTTGAATGGAAATTATACAAATTAAAGCTGAAAACTGTATAAGAAAACAATATAAATCAAGAAACAATATAAAATCAATATTGCTTTATGTAGAGCAAGATTATATGCTAGTTTATTAGGTTTGTGCTTGAATTTTTAAATGACTCCTTTCAGACAGAGACCAGTTGCAATTAAATATGTCTTTTTAGTCAAAATGTCATTGCAGTACACAACAGAATAATAACCCCCTTTCAATATTGCAACTCCAAAAAACATTCCCAATTTAGCAAACCATGCTCATAATTCTCCACACTTTAAATCAAGTTTTCCTGAACTTCTGAAAAAAGTTGAATAAAGTTGGGGCCGTTTAGCCCCATAGACTCCCATTCATTCTGCTCTCGCCCGCGATCACCTCCAGTGGAATTCTAATGGAACTGCAACCACGATGATACACAACGGGGCTAATAGGAAGTGCCAAGGCTCTCCGTTAGACGGGCTCTGCATGGTAATGTTATTCTGTTACTAGTCTCGCGTAGCCAGACCTTCAGACTGACGGCTGAAGGTCTGGAATTCATAGCAGCTTTCTTTGGTCAAGGCCCGCCCATAAGGCCGTTAGACCGACATGTCAAACAACCAATTACAGTTCGTTTCGTTCAGCGTCATGTTTCGGGGCGTGGAAATGTCCCCACAACAACAGATCGGTGTGCAACAAGTCAGTCAGCAGTCACCGGAGGGGCTAACAACGCTCCGTGTTATTAAATTCACCCACGAACTCGCTCATGTCCATCTTATGTCCGCTTTGTCACACGAATGTAAGTTACGTCCCCGCCCCAGTGCGCTCACGCCTACTAAATAAACGCCTCACCTCCGGCGCCGCGCACTCGCTACATTCCCTTTAGCCTTTAGCACATCTAGTGGATGCATAACGCAAACCCAGTCAAACGTTTGACTCTGCAGTATCTTATGTGCCTTATAATCCAGTGTGCGCGACCTATATATGAATACTGAATCGGCCCGCTGCGATGTCAGCGTCTGTTTCATGTTTGTCCACAAACGCAGCTGATACCCTTCACAATTAAGTACTTCACTTGATCTTCCATAATAGATTGGAGGGGACATACAACTACGTTTAGCTGATCTTGAGAAATGCTCATTGTCACTCACATAGGCCACTCACAACACAACAGTTTTTCTTCCGCAATCACACATCTGCGCTTTGTTTCCCGGCGGACCGAAAATAAACGCGACACTGACGCCCCCCGGAAATCCGATAAAATTCAACCAATCAGATGACGACTTCGACATTCCTGAAGTGTTTCCAGTTAAGTGTACCATATGCATCAGACGTTTAGCCAACGTTCCGTGGGCGTGACGTCTGAGGCTGAGACTATTCTGTTACAGACAAGAGCAACGCATTGCCAGTCCTGACCAGAGGGTGGCGATATTGACTGAGAAACGTTGGTGCTGCGGACAGAGTGCAGCTTCTGGGGGAGTTATTTATTACAGCAAGTTCTCAATCTCATCATACACATCCTTCCTGCTGCTTTTCCTTCTGTCAGTTTTTGATTAAAATGGTTTTTTTCTGTGCTAGAAAAGTCAAAATAAGCTGCAAGTCAAGCCTGTTTACTCCAGAGCAAGAAAACTGAGCTGGAGTCAGAGAAACAACGGATTTATGAAACTAAGGTAATGAGACGGGTGTTCCAAGCCCTTTTTGTGTTTACACCAAAACTGCAGAACACTGGAATGTGGGATGTTTTCACATTAGCACTGTCTGATGGATACATCTGGTATAGTTGATAGCCTTCATATGCTGGATTTGGATTTGGCTGTAGTCTACAGTGAGTCAGAAGAAGGGTTTGTTGAAACAAAGTAGAGTTGGCTTCTGGTCAGTTCAGTGGAGGAGCTGTTGGCTCAATTCCAGTCCCAGGCCGTGAGAGGAAGAGACCTCTCAGCCCAATTACATACACAACACAACTTGGCCAAGTTTTAGTAATAAACAGTAGTGTAGACAGCTCAAGATGTTTGTTTTTTAAGCTTTTTAAAAACACCTGTCAGATACATACTGACCTGAAGTTTGTAAATGCTGTGTGTATTTGTGGCACCATCAAATCATTGACCTGTTTGTGCATCCAGACTAGCCCAAATGCCACAGCATTTTTTAACCAATGGCGCGAGATTTGGAGGGTGCTATCTGTTTGCCTGACCAATGGCAGCTGGGGAGTGTTCAGGAAACTTGTTTGGAAACATTAGCTGCTTACTAAATCTCATACTGTCTTAAATAGGTACTTATTTTGAATAAGTTACAGCTAAAAATGTATGTTCTATGTAGTATGAATGTGTGTAGTATTATTATAATCTGGATGTACTACATTCTGCTACATTCCCTATGTTGCCCTTATCACGTGACCTACCAGTTGTGTCATGTCACTGCCGTTAACCAATCCTCTCTCGTGGCCTCATGGGATGGTAAAGTGTCCATCGTAAGCACACTTTAGAAGTAGTAGATCATCCAGGTACTTTTTGCCCACTCTCTTATGAGACATGCTACTTTAATCACAAATACAGTCAGTGTTTATTTTTGCAAAACTATAGGGCCAAAAATGACGCACTTTCAGCTTTAAGAAATGTCTCATCAACAGCTAAAAGTGTAATTCAGTGGTCTTGATCAGAGGTGTTAAGTCACACCAAAGCAAAAGTTTTCAATGAAAAATGCCTTTGTAGAAATCGCCTGTTGAAAAGTTAACATTACTGTTTAAATGTTTCGGGTAAAGTAAGGATTTTTTTAAACTATCAGCAAGTATGTATTTAATTGATCAAAAGTGTCAGTAAAGACCATTATAATATTGTAAAAGGTTTCAATTTCAAATAAATTCTGTTCTTGGAACTTTCTATTTATGAAAAAAAAAAAAATCCTTTAAAAAAGTACCACAGTTTCCATAAAAATATGAATTGTTTACAACATTGGTAATAATAAGAAATGTTTCTTGAGCAGCAAATCGGCATATTAGAACAATTTCTGAAGGATCATGTGACACTGAAGATTGCAGTAATGATGCTGAAAATTCTCACAGGAATAAATGACAATTGTAAATATTAAAATAAAAAGTTTTTATACATTTCTGAATATTACTGTACACTGTAATCTCGTATTTTTTTACGGAATAATGCTGGCAACTTCGGTTGCCAGAACAATTCTGTAAAAATTACATTAAAACTGCAATCACCTTTACAGTAGTAAACCATATTTCATTTTCTGAAATCCGTATACCAACTTTTTGAAAAATTGATTTCTGTTTTGTACTATTGTAATACACTGAGAACCATCAATAATCTCTGTAGTGATGAGAGTTACATGAGCAATCAAAGCTCATCAGAAGTTGAGCTTCTTGTATAAAGAAGCTGCACAGTGTCATTCACACAAACATTAAACACCATCAAGGTAACACACGTGAAATAAAAAAATGCAATAAACATTCATTGAAAAATAGTAAATGTAACATAAAAACCCTAATGTACATAACTAATTATAAAAAAAAACAAGAAAATTATGTTTTAAAATTATTAAAATTATCAACATAGTTATTTCAACAAAAATACATCAAATGTGAAGTGTGACGCAGGGAATTTTGCAGGGAAAGTTGTTCTATTTCACTTTCAAAAACTGTTAATTTTAACGGTATTTTACAGTAAAATTATATCACTATTTACCGTATATAGTACGGAAACTTTCTGTTAACCAATCAACAGTTTTGCACTGTAGCGTTTTTACAGGCTTTTACCGTTAAAATTTCGATTATTTTTTACAGTGATCAAATGAATGCAGCCTTTAGGGAGCAAGAGAAATCTTTCAGAAACATTCAAAAAATCCTATTTCTGAATACAAAAGCATTCTTTTCTCCCTCTTTCCTAATTTCAAAGAATTGCAATTTAAAATTGTTTATTACACATCTGAGTAGTTGGCAGAGACAGAACAGCATGAGTCTGGTCGAGCTGCCAAGTCTGCACAGTGAGACAGAATTGATTAGAAAGCAGGTCTAGCAACAAGCCAAGAAAAAGGCAGATCGACTGCAGGTCGGCACAGCCTGTACCAGCCTCAGACTTCAACAGGAATAACTGCAATTGCCTCTTATATTTCAGGATGTACCACATGCATTGAGTTCAAAATGATCCAAAGAGGGCTCACACTTCCATTTACTCTACATCGTCTTTGTCTACATTTTTAACCAACATCCTTGACAAAAGCCTGCTGACACAAGGCCACATCATCTAAACTCATTTTGTTTACAGCACTGTGCCAACCAAACACAGTACCAAAGTTGACAAAAAGCTCATATTTGTTAATGTTACCGCGAATTTAACATAAACATGAATTTGCACAGAAATACGAAATAAGAGTCTGATAGGACACACAGCCTTTGACAAAAGATGTGGGAAGTGTTTCCCCTCCCTTTTTAAAACTTAAATAGTCTTTTTCCTGATGTCTGAAAGCCTTTCAAAACAGGCCTGCAGCGACCCACCGGTTGAGAACCATATGTTCTTCAGAGAATGCAGACAGTTTTGAGGCTTTTCCATGTCTCAGTGTTGTTATATGTGATTTAGTTGGAAAGAAGGCATCTGCCGGTGTTGAAGCAGTTGTATCCGCAGCAGGTCCATGTCCCGCTGGAAGAGGTTCAGGGTCTGCTGAAGGTCATGAGGACAGAGGCAGATGACCGGATGATGAGTGCAGAACTGGAAAACGCCATGCAGTTTATCTCTGTGGACATGCAACGATATTTAACTAACCAGATCCAGCAGCTCAGAGGAGAGAACCAACAACTGAAGGTGGGGAAATTTGGGGAAGAATGTTTTTAGTAGTTGAATTCAGCTAATACACAATTTAGGATGCCTTCACTATTAGGTTGTGTTTAGAGAATAAACAGGTTATTGATTAAATTATCCCATTCGTGGGCATTATTGATCATGAATGCCTAGAACAGGAAGAAATGTTTGACAGATTATTTTATATTGCACTTCTTGGGTTTAACAGGCTGCATTGAGACAGGCAGAGCTGAGACTCAGCACAATGGCAGGAGAGAAGGCCTGTCAGCAGGCTGCGCTCTCAGAAAAGACCTGCAGTGTTGATCAGCTTACTTTGGAGAAACAGCAGAGGACCGCTGAGCTGGAAGTGCGGCGTATGCAGCTTAACCAGCTGAGAGGTACAGACACCGATTCATCTGAATGCTATCACAAACTGCAGACTGATGATAAACACTGTTCAATGTACATTGTCCCTTGCTTTTATTGAAATGTATTTTTTATTGCATGTTTTGTTTTGGCAGATCTAAGCAAAAAAATCAAAAAAGTCACATCTGGGTCAATGACATATAGTAGGATTCATGTTACTCACGAAAAAGAAAAGTAAAATGATTTTAAGAAAAGTCTAAATTTAATAACTCTATATTTGTTATGTTTTGTAACAATCAAATCTAAATTATGTACATAGTTACACCTTGAATACATGAATACACTTTTTATATTAAAATGTTTCATAAAATATTAAAATATTCATAAGGGTTTTTTGGGAGTACATTTTAAAACATGAACCTTGTCTTTTTTAAAACAGCTTGTTTCTCTCTGTTTGGAGTACATAATTTGCCAATCAGCAGTTTTTCAGATATTATTGTTCAGTAAAACTGATTTTTTTTTTATATATACTACTGTTTAAAAGTTTGGGTAAGTATGATTTAAAAATAATAAGGGTAATACTTTTATTTAGCAAGGATAATGCTGTTCTTTGGAACTTTCTTTTCATCAAAAAAATATATAACTCTTTTTCCACAAAATATTTGGCATCACAACTGTTTTAAACATTGATAATAACAATAAGAAATATTTCTTAAGCATCAATTCAGCATATTAGAATGATTTCTGTAGCATTGAAGGCTGGAGTAAAGATGCTGAAAAGTAAAGATTCAGCTTTGGCATCAAAGGGATAAATTACATTTTAAAATATTAAATTAAAATTGTAATATTTCACAGAATTACTGTTTTATTTTGTTTAATAGTGAACTAAATATAGCCGCGTGACCTTTTCAAAACATTAAGGATGTTCTCTATTGATGGATAATCGTTTAAATTTGTTTTTTTTTACAGACAGACAGATTAGTCTAAGAAAAAAGAAAGAAACTTATGAATGGTAGTGAATATTTTCTTTGAAATATTAATAAAAAATTATGTCCATGTTTTTTTTGAAGCATTTCTTTCTTTTAATGAGATTTAATTTGTCTTCATTCTGATATCACAGTTGTATCACCTTGATATTTTTGACATTGTTCCCTATTAATCAGAGGGACAGGAAGCTTTGAAAGAGCTATTTGGCAGAAAGACCCGTGAGCTGGAACAACAGAGCCTTAACCTGAGGACTCAGCTGAAGACCGTGCGGGCAGAACTGACCCAGGCCAACAGTTGGTTGAGAACCCTGGAGGGAGTTGATGGTCATGGTACACACACACACACGCACAAAATACTTTTTTGTTTGTTTGTTTGTTTTATTAAACTATTTTTAAGGCTACAGGTAGTAAGACATTTAAAATGAACAATGATCCGCAATTTGCCCTCAGTAACCTCACAGGACTGGGCCCTGAGTTATTCAGAGATCAAAGCTTTGAGGAAAAAATCCTAATACACTCAAATACAAATATAGGCTTCCGTACCAATTCATAGCACCGCTGATATTTAAAGTGAGGATGTTTTCACAGTGTTACCTCAGGAAAAACCAGGCCAAGGTCAAGTGTATATTAAATAAAAGGCGGAAGACCACACCCTGCATTACTGGATTCATTTACATTCTTTACAGAGAGCCAGTGTGTGGCCATGGTTTTGTTGTTTTGCGTTTTGGATAATGGCAGGAAGACGGCATACTGAGATTATAGATCTGCTCCATGCACTCCTGCTGTTATTCCACTATGTACTTAATCTGCACAAAGTTTTAACATTTCTACAGTGTTTTCAGCTGTTTTAAGTCTATGTATCAAGACATTGTTAAAGAACATTTTTGTTCTCGCTGTGTGCAGTGCACTGGTTGTGGGGACTGTTACATAATGAAGCTATGATTTCTTAGCTCTGACCTCAGTAACCCTCCATTGTTTTGTCCCATTCAATTGTGAGAGAGACAGAATGAGAAAATGGTCTCATATGACGTAAGTTTCTGTTCATTGGTTCACTGGACAAAGTGTCTTTTGAAATGCAGACAATACATTAACAATATAGTCCAAGTTATTCTCTTGTGAACGTGATGCAGCTGACATAACCTGAGGAACTATTCACAAATAGGACGATACCTCAATAATGCATTGTACGTATTACTCTTTCAGACAGGACAGTAAATTATTTGGTATTTAGTGTGGTTGAACTGATTGGAATGTGTTTTATATGTATTTCAGGTCTCAGGGTTGCTCTTGGGATGCAGACGCAGATCACTGCTAAAAGAGAGCAGATTGATTTTCTGCGAAGCCGAGTTCAGATGCTGGAAGAGACCATTGAGAAGCTCAAGATGGTGAAATGCATCACTAACGAGAACTTTGTTTCTCACAGCAACTCTCTGTTACTTATTAGTGTGTATATGTAATGTTAAAATAGAAGGTGTCCAGGCCCAAACTGTTGGTACTAAGTACAGTGGTGTGAGTAATTGTTTGCCCCCCTTCCTGATTTTTTCATTTTTTTTTTTTTTTTGCATATTTTTCACATTTAAATAATTCAGATCATCAAACTAATAATATTATACAAATATAACCCAAGTAAATACAAAATGCAGTTTTGAAATGAGGATTCATTTATTAAGGGAAAAAAGCTGTCCAAACCTGCTTGGCTCTATGTAAAAAAGTAATTATTCTTACACTAATATTCTGTGGACTGATGAGACAAGAGTTGAACTTTTTGGAACGTGTGTGTCCCGTTACATCTGGCGTAAAACTAACAGAGCATTTCATAAAAAGAACTCCATACCAACAGTCAAACATGGTGGTGGTAGTGTGATGGTATGGGGCTGCTTTGCTGCTTCGGGACTTGGGCGACTTGCCATTATTGATGGAACCATGAATTCTGCACTGTACCGGAAAATCCTGAAGGAGAATGTCCAGCCATCAGTTTGTGATCTCAAGCGCACTTGGGTTATGCAGCAGGACAATGATCCGAAACACACAAGCAGGTCCACCTCTGAATGGCTACAAAATGAAGGTTTTGGGTGTCCTAGTCAAAGTCCGGACTTAATTCCAATTGAGATATTGTGGCATGACCTCAAACAGGCCGTTCATACTCGAAAACCCTACAATGTGGCTGAATTAAAACAATTCTGCAAAGAATACTGGGCCAAAATTCCTCCACAGCGACTCATTGCCAGTTATCGCAACCGCTTGATTGGCACAACCAGCTATTAGGTTTAGGGGGGAATTACTTTTTCACATAAGGCTAGGCAGGTTTTGGAAGCTTTTTTCCTTTAATAAATGAAATCATGATTTAAAAACTGCATTTTGTATTCACTTGGGTTATGTTTGTGTAATATTAAAATTTGTTTGATGAATCATTTAAGTGTGATAAATATGCATAAATATAAAAAATCCGGAAGGGGACAAAACATTTTTCACAGCACTGTACATCTAAGTCAGATGTTTTCAGTTCTGCTCCTGAAGTTTATAACCAACCTGCTTCAGCTTGTGATGTTCAAGCAATCCTGAAGAGCTTTAGCTGATTCAGGTTTGTTTTATTAGGGTTGGTGAGAAACTTTGCAGGACAGTTGGCTTTCAGGAGCAGGGTTTAAGACCTATGATCTAAATAAGTATATAGAGAATATACTGTTGTCATTATTCATGATATGATCATTTTCAGACCAAAACAAAGTATATATTTATGTATTTTCCAACAATTGGAGGGAAGGTATGGCTTCAGATGTGTCAAAACACTGTAAATTAAGTGGGGCTTTCAACCTCATGGTGTCTGCATTGTAAAAATGATACTTTATTTTTGATCTTGTTTCAAAAGTGAAAGTGAAACACTTTCATTTAGCTTTAGACCAGGGGAAATCATTTTTATTTACTGTCGAGCACTTTTCTGTTTTCACAAAGCCCCTTTCCCACCACTAAAATGCAAATGAAATATTTATAGGAGAGGATTATCAGAAAGACAGTGTGAAATATGGCCTGGATGTTGGTGTTACTTGCTCTGCTTGTTTGAAATTAAATGAAGTCTTCTCAGAGAGTAGTCATAAGCTTACATATACTTTGCAGAATTAGCAAAATGTTAATAATAGGGCTGTCAAACGGTTAATCGCGATTAATCGCATCCAAAATAAAAGTTTGTGTTTACATAATATATGTGGGTGCACTGTGTAAAATTATTTTGTATATATAAATAGACACACATGCATGTATATTTAAGAAAAAAAATCATGTATGTAGAAAATATTTATATATAATATAAATTATATATAAATCTATATACAGTATATACATGAAAATATTTCTTAAATTTATACAAGCATGTGTATGTATTTATATAAAATAATTACTGTATACACAGTGCACCCACATATATTATGTAAAAACAAACTTTTATTTTGGATGCGATTAATCACAATTAATCGTTTGAGCCCTAGTTGATAATTAAGTAAACATAATAATAAGAGGGATCAATTTATTTAAATATCAGATGTTTACATACTGTATAGTCCCTAAGACACTGAATTGACACAAATGAACCAGTTCATAAGTTTAATTCTTAATACCTGGATGATTCACGACTGTTTGTGATAGTTGTTCCTTATTTATTCACAGTTAAACTGTTTTTAAACAAAACAAATCCTCAAGGTCCTGCACATTCTTTGGTTTTCCAACATCTTCTGTATCTTCGAAC
This sequence comes from Pimephales promelas, assembly GCF_016745375.1. Next base: position 3,460,802 of record NW_024121987.1, read on the forward strand.
CATTTCCAGCTGTGACTATGATTTTGAAATCCATCTTACATTTTACATTTACATCTATTCATTTAGAAGACGCTTTTATCCAAAGCGACTTACAAATGAGAACAACAGAAGCAGTTAAACAACAATATGCAAGTGCTATGACCCCTCTCAGTTTAATCTAACGCAGTCCATGGAATTTGTTTTATATATATATATATATATATATATATATATATATATATATATATAACAATGTGAGGACAATTGAGGGACTCATACACAAATATTAGCAAAAGCTGCAAACATTCAATGGTGCAGACAGACAAACATGATGCATTAAGAGCTGGGGATATACGCTTTTCGAATGGGATTTAACATTTTTATTTTCTTTTTTACTATTAACACTTGCAGATTCTCCACGGTGTTTGTAAAATTATGACTTCAATTGTTTGTTGAATTTTTGGATTATATGGCTGAAACTAAATTGGAAATAGTAGAATGTTCATTGTTGCATTTAATTTCACTCCTCATTGCGAGTTAGTTACTACTAATTACGCTACTTAGAATCGCAGATTGCACAGTATTGTGAAATAAGTTAAAATTGTATAACTACAGACTGATATGTTTTCCAGCCATAAACCTTGCAAAAAAAAACTTTTGAGGTTTAGTAGATGACTATTGCAGCACTTTTCTTTAATGCAGGAACAAATATTAACTTTTAATATTAATTTTTATTAATTAATATTAAATGCATAGTCCAAAGAGCAACTTTTTTCTGTTTATGTGTGTTTTCCTTTTGTGCACATGTACATATAAGTGTTTGTTTGTGTGTCACAGGAGAAGCATTGTCAGGCATTGCTGGTTAAGAGACAGACACAAGAGCTAGTGTCAGAGAGGGAGAGCAGGAGAAGACTGGAGTCAGAAGTGGAGACGCTGTGCTCACAAGAGCGAGACCTCAAAGGCAAAGCAGAGAAACAGGATGCAGCTTTATTCAAGGTGTCTGACAGTCCTTATCATAAATACAACACTATTCCGTCAGATAACAGAGCAGATGACTGACATTGCAAACAACTGAAACACAATGTATATTCTACAGATGTCTGACAGTTTGGCTGAATGTCAAGACTTTATTTAGAAGCAGGAACAGGAGCTTATGAGGCTGAAACTGCATCATACTTTAGATTTAAAGGTAAAACATAGACAAATTTACTGTAGTAGTAATTATTTGATTTCATTTTCTGGTCAAACGTTACTATTCTTTTTTCCATGCGTATGTTTTTGGTCAGGAATTGCAAAGCCAGAACTGGCGTAACGTCTCCAGATCTCCAGTCAGCAGTCGTACCCATCTTCCCCTCGCTCAGCAGAACGTTAATGGCCTAATGGAAGTATGAAAAAGTCTTGCTAACTACACACACACTCGAATATCTGAACTGACAGATGTGCTGGAACAGATTTCCATTTGGAATCTTTCCAGGTGAGAGTGTGTGACCCCATTGTGGAGCTGAACAGAGCTGTAAGAGAGCTGCGTGGCGGGATTGTTGAAGAGCAAGGACCACACACTAGTACGAGCTTCAGGAGGAAACCCGAAGAAGACCACACATCTAGACCGTTAGTCTCATTCATAAAAGACCATTATATTGGAAAACGCCTAAGGGAAGACCACAGCATCAGGGAATGGAGGAGTTTAGGAAATTGCATACAAGTAGAGTTTTGTGAATCACTCAAATCTTATTTATCATTTTTATTGCAGACTAACAGAAACTAAAGATGCTGGATGTACCACAGGGCCATTTGGGAGAATAACCAGTAACAGGTATGAGAAAAGTACACACACACATGTTAGCAACAAGTAGTTGCATGCCTTCTAACACACATCCACAGATGCTTGATGCCCAATAAAGTGCTTTTTCCTCAGTTAAGATGTTTCGCAACGTTTAGAGGGGTCATATAATGGTACATGCACTTTTACAAGTATATTGTACTGCAGTGTGTGTTGTCAGTGCCTGTACACAACCATGATTTAATGATAAAAATCCATCCAGTGGTTTTTTTTAATCTCCTTATTTGTTTTCCGGCTCAAATCGAACTCATAGACTGTAAAAAATATGGACAAAGCGTCTGTGATGTCACCCATAGACTCTCTGAAGAACGGGTTTGAGATTGTTTATGGGGGGTATGGGCGGCGCCATACTGGAAAATCTTGGAAAATACAAAATACAAAAGTTTCAGAAAGGATACACAGGTGGTGTGATGTGTTGTGTCAGATCATGGCCGAGACGTCAAATTCCACTCAGCACAGCGCGTTATCAGCTGTCAATCAAAGTTAGCCCTTATTTGTCATACATTTTATGTCTAAATACGATCTAAACTAACGAGTTAGAAAAAAAATCACCCCCCTCACAGTTGTTAGGCACGCGAAACATATTGAAGATTACAATAAAAGTCCATGGGACCGACCTGTAAACATATGAATTTATGCTGTGAAAACGGACATTATAACATGACGTCTATGGATATTTGATCCCTTTTGGGACCGCCCTCTAGCGGATTTGAGATGTATTGCAGTTTATCGCACTTCCGGGTAGGCTTCATCTTTCAGATTAGAATGTTGCCACTTGATCGACCCATTCGACCGTGTGACGTCACACAGTCGCACGCCCCTCCCGCGGTTGTTGATTGACAGCAGTATTTCAACACAGACCCACCCTGAGCGAGCTGTCATCATAAACTATAGTCAGAATGGCGTCTAAGCGATTTTTGTTGTTCTGTTCTTGGGTGCAATAAACACAGAAATCATTCTGATGTTCCTAAATTTAAACCGCTGAAGACACAGTGGCTGAGTTTTGTTTACTGAGCTTTTCAAATCGCGGGGAAAAGTTTTTCATGACCTTTAGTTGTAACGTCAATCTGTCAATGAACTAACGTATACATCAGTTAACACGGCGTTCGTATCTCACTACTCTAGCCTGCCAGTGCATACAAAGATAGATCAAAGTAACATTACGTTAACCAACCATTCAGAAACGTCCTCAAGCCTAAACTATCGAACTTCTTTGCGGCCGTCATCTTGTTCCGGTGAACAGTTACTCCAGTTCAAACTGATACGGTTGCACAGATGTGTACTCCTCAGAGACTCCCGCTGCCATTCTCTCTCCAAAACCTTCAACTGTTGTCAAGACAACACTCCACGTGCGTTCACGCCCGCAGAGCAGAGAGGCGGGGTTAATTATTTAAAGACATATGCACTCAAACGGCTTGCTGAAAACAGAGCTGATTTTGACCAGGTAAAATGGTGTTTTCTTAAAATGCTAATGAGAATTTTTAATAAAAGTATATTACAAAGTTTTCATTTCATACAAGTTTTCGCTCCACTCGTGCGGCAGGATGCAGGTCTCCTGTGCACCTTCTCCTCACTTCTGATCTTCCCGCTGAGAGAAACTATTGGCCCCCTTCCAACGCTAATCAGATATGTAAGCTACACGTCAAACATGATTAGAGCTGTTTTATGAAAGTTAAACAGATAAGTGTTACTCGATGCAGGACTTATTTAACAATACCAATGATTGAATTATTTTACTGTATGTTGTAAATCACAGTGAGTGATTATTTGGTTATAAAGCTTAAACCAAAGTTTATTGGTCTTTCATCAGCTGCCAACAATCAAGATGAGCTCAAAGGACCGGGATCACGGAAAAAGATCTGAAGAGACCATGGACCTTACTGAAGGATCTTCAACTGAAGGTTGATGATCAGAATGACACTATTTTTGTTTAATAACCTCAAGAGGTGTGCTTGACTTTGCCTGTGGCTAGCCTTACTGATCAGTGAGGGAGAAGTTGAAAACTCAACTAGTCAGATACTTTCAGCTTCCCAAAGTGATGCCTACACTGTGTTTGCTTTATCACAAATAAAGTGGATTAGATGTAATATTTGTCAGATAAACAGATGGGTTACACTTTATTTGAAGGGGTGTGCATAAGACTGACATGACACTGTCTGTCATAAACATGACATAACACCTGTCATGAACATGAAGGAGTCTTTATGAATGTTTATGACTGTTGTCATTAAGTGTCATTTGGTAAATTGTGACACTTTTAATGCAAAGTTGACATTGTTTAAAATGTCTTTATTATGACAACTTGACATTAACAAAGACAAAAAATGTATTGATTATGACAACTTGACATTAACAAAGACAGAAATGTCTTTGTGACAACTTGACATTAACCAAGAAATCATAACCTGTCAACCTGACATCTTTATAACTAGTTCAACGTTTACTTGAGGACAAATAAAATATTCATGTCACAGTTATAATGGTGTCATGACGGCCAAAGTCAAAACCAACCACATATGACAGGGTAATGTAATTTTAATGCAAAGCTAAATAACTTCTTTAAGTTTTATAATAAGACCTGTTATGGCATATTTGTGACAGGTTATGATTTCTTGGTTAATGTCAAGTTGTCATAACAAGGACATTTTAAACAATGTCAACCTTGCATTAAAAGTGTCATAATTTACCGAATGACACTTAATGACAACAGTCATAAACATTCATAAAGACTCCTTCATGTTCATGACAGGTTTTATTTCATATTTATGACAGTGTCTTGTCAGTCTTATGCACACCCCTTCAAATAAAGTGTTACCAACAGATGTTTGAATTTTAAATGTAGCAACGGAAACACTTTTCATATGGAAGGGTTATGTGCTGCTTAAAGGGATAGTTCTCCCAAAAATGACAATTCTGTCAATTACTCGCCCTAATGTCATTCCAAACCTTTATTAAATCTGTTCATCATATAAAGCGATCATGTCTTTTCAGAAAACTTGGACTAAACCACTTAATTCATATGGATTAGTTTTACGATCACTTTATGAACTTTTTGAAGCGTCAAAGTGTCAGTTGCGTAGCTGTTGAGAAGCTCTCAGATTTCATCAAAAAGACCTTCATTTGTGTTCGAAGATGAATGAAAGTATTGTGGTTTGGAACGACAATTCTGTATTATTTAAATCACTTTCATTTTAATTAACATGACACAAAATAACGTTAAGATTACATTTTGTTATAAAAACAAGATTTGTCAGCATTAATGGAACTGAAGGTGTCAGAATAAACACGAAGCGCACGTCATTGTTGTTATCAGTGAATCTAGCTGCCTATTGTGAAATAGCTGTGTTGTAGGCACCCTTGAGAATCTAAGCCGACTGAGCCAGATGACTGCTCTCGGTCATAGCCGTTTCTAACCGTCATGCACTGCTTTGGTCTGTGCAGCGCCGCATGAGGTTGAACACACCTAATAACAATTGACAAGCCTTTAAAATATTACTTACCAATTTTACCTTAGCAACTGTTTAGCATGGCGGAATGCATAAGAGCAGACTGTTTACCCAAAAAAATCTTAGAAAGCCCTTGTTAGTCCCACCGGGATGCTGAGAACACAGTATTTGTTTTTTAGTGGAAGTTTTATGAATGAATAAAGAAAACAAGAGGAAGAGAGAGCCATGCCAATACGCCCCAGTTACATTTTTTTTTTTTTATCATGAATTTACTCTATACAGAAATCTGGCTTGGGGGTAAAATGTTCCTTTATTCTTATAAAAAAATGGAGTTGGGAGGACTGCATTTAGCAGCTGATGCATGAATGTGTGAAGTAATGTTCAATAAAACAACATAAGGGAATATTACTTAAAGAGTTTAATGCACAGCTCTCCCTGTAGATGATGATGTGGATCCTCTGATCCTGTTCTTCTGTTCATCCTCAGAGAATACAGCACTGAGAAACTACACAAGGACATGAATAAAATACTTGATTATTAAATAATTCATTTGCCAAAGTATACGAAACATTATTTGAATTTAAACTCATAAAATATGTATTCAGATTTATTACCCTTGGCATTCTCACTCCCTTTTTGATAATGAACTCTCTGAATGCCTGAATGCCGTGAATCTGCTTCAGCTCCTTATCCTAGATGACAGGGAAATATAAATGGAACTCCAGCAACTAAATAGAGATCAGGCTGGTTTGCCTCATCACCAGCTGTCACATTATTTGCTCTTTTTATACCGAGTAGATGCTATAAAAGTCACCTGCTCACTCAGCTGTTCCTCAAAGTCCAAACTCCCTGTGATCTTTGCAAGGGCTTGAGGATCAGTTGCACCCTGGGGTCTGTTGGGTTTATAGGCCTGTTGTACAAACATAGAAGAGACTTGTTAATCCAATCACAAAAATGATGTATTAAGAACAAAAACAATGTCTCCAACCTTAACACGCTGGCCGTTATGATGTTCCTCTACAGAGCTCTGGAGTTTTGCTGTAGTTTGATTAGGATTGTTCTTGTTAATATGTGAGGTCATGGAGGGTTTCTTCTCATAGTCACTCTTAAACAGGTCCAAGATGGTTGACTCGGTCAGATCACTGGTCTCTCCACCCTGAGAAAACAGTCAAAGGAAAAATAACATTTAGGCTTAATATCTATTACATAATGTGTACATGATGAAATATTACTTACCAGTGAAGTAATCCATTCACAGAAGAGCTTGGTAATCATCTGCTGGTCATCTTGTGCAATGGAGTGCAAGTGTTTAACACTCACCAACTGATCATCTCTGACACCCAGAGTTCCTTTGAGTCTCTGCCATTTATAGGGATTTCTTGGTCTGGCGTCTATACATTTCTCCTTTTGAGGCCTTGGGAAATTTAAGAAGGGTATGGTATTATGATATGTGTAGCATACTTCTTTAATGTCTCCCACCGGGAAAGAAATTTGACATTAAAATAGGAATACTGTTTTTAATCTAACATTGTGACCGGTTCCATTCTAATGGAATGGGATCAGAACCAAAACCAGAAACGTGCACAAAAGAGGAAATTAAAATCACTTGATGTTGATGGATGGTTTTATTGTCTCCGGAGTTGAGAATTCACATTGTGCTCTGTTTTCTTCTAGATGTTCCGTTTTCTTTGTTGAAGATGTTATGGACAATTCCTCCTTCACGCACATGTCAGGATCCAGGACTGACAACACCTGATCAAATAACTGTTGGAGGCATTGTATATTATTCATTGCAATTAATATTCCTCAATGTATTATTTTTTTGCTTCGTCATATTTAAAGCTGCTGTTAGATATTTCAGCGCCGCAAGCAGCACCAAGTGGAATCACAAAACTGTTTTCAAACAGGTTTGCCAAACACTCCCACAGCTTCTAGTGGACCCCATTTCCATGATTTTCTAAATCGTAAGTGGTTATCATCGTTAACATGGTGAATGGGAGTCTATAACAAATGTAATTATTTGTGTTCCCATTTGCTAACAAAACCTCATTGATGCGGTGTTAAAGGGATACTCCACTTTTTTTGGAAATAGGCTAATTTTACAAATCCCCCAGAGTTAAACAGTCGAGTTTTACCGTTTTTGAATCCATTCAGTCGATTTTCTGATATTTAGAAGAATATCAGTAACCAGACCGTTTCTGGTCTCATTGACTTCCATAGTAGGAAAAAATATATACTATGGAAGTCAATGAGACCAGAAACGGTCACTGATATTCTTCTAAAAATCAGAAAATCGGCTGAATGGATTCAAAAACGGTAAAACCCAACTGTTTAACTCTGGGGGAGTTGTAAAATGAGCCTATTTCCAAAAAAAGTGGAGTATCCCTTTAACTCTTTGTTGTGGTTTTATATGAGAGTAAATGTTCGTTGCATTAAAAAATAGCTAACAGCAACTTTAAGATGATTCGAAGTGTAGCCGATTTACATGCTACATTTTAAAAGTGGTATTACCTCTGGTGTCAGACCGCTCTCCAGATGTGGATACAAGGCCAGTGGGTGTTGTTTGAGTTTGTGCTCGACAGCATCAATGAACTCCCGCTGAGCTTGACTCTGGGGATTCTGCTTTGAGTAACACACTTGAGTTTTACTCAGTCTCTTCTGCGGGAACTTCGTTGAACAACCGTGGTGGTTTGGCATTCCAAAGACCGCAGGGGTGGGTCCACTCTTACACTGGGTAAAGAGCTCTTTATTGACTGTCGGATAACCATCTCTAAAATCATCCAGGCCCGGGGACAAAAAACGCCATTTGCGACTATCTAATGCCCCAGATAACTGTTGCTTTTGCCTAAGATCCCTGAGATATTTTGTCTTTAGCCGTTCCTTAAACCTGAAGACAAAGACGAGAGTTGTGGTCATTAGCCTACTGTTATGCAGTACCAGATGTGCTCTGTGAAAAAAATCTTACGTTGAAATTTGAGGATGTATAAAAGGGTACAGAACTTGATGGAAAAATGGCAAGAAAGGGCTGAACCTAGCAGGTTGTAAATAAAGAGCTGTCCCTCAATGAGCACATAAAGCTTTACTTTAAGTTATAAAGTGAGTATTCTTGGGGTGTAAAGATACCCTCATGTCACGATATGATATTGACCTCACAATACGATATAATTGCGATACTCCATATAGTAAAATCCAGGTTAACAAAAAAAAAAAAATGTACTGTTGATTAAAATGCTAAATTTGGTATTATATTGGGGTGAAAATGAATAGGCTTGGACTTGCTGGTTACCCAATGTGCAGGACATTGGTAACACCAGAATTAAAAAAATGATTCATGATTTTGAAGCTGAAAATGCAAAATTAGTTTAGATGAATGCTTGCACTCTGTCAGTGACTACTACATATATTTAAAATAATGTAGGCCACTTTTTACTGGTAACATAAAAGATTTGGCATTATCAGGACCCACAGATGTTCCCTCATTGCATTGTTATGCATTTTATTTAATATTATAAATGGTATGTCATATTTTTTCCTCACAGTAATTTTCATTTTAGGTGAACTATACACAATACAGATTCACACTCCAAGATATTGTTAAAAAATTGTTTTACTATAATGTTACTGTGACACCCCTAGAATATCCAGAAGAAAGGTTTTGAATAGTCTAAAAAATGGATTAAAAAAGAAGAACACCTGCTGGAATAGCCTATGTCTTAATGCCTGCTTTTCAAGTTAGTATTTCGTTTAAAAAGTATTGTTATTTATTTTAGTAACAGTAGTAATAACTAATTTTGCAATTAAAGGAAACATATAATGATTGCATTCTGTCGCAAAGTGTGCAACTTACCAGGGAAACTTAATGTTTTCCACTTGTCCAGTTTTGAAAGACATTTCGCTCGGCTCGGTGCTTCTATATTATATTTTAAACGATTCGTTTTCTACCAAATGTGTCTTATAGTTTACAAACAAATCGTTATTAAATTATCACCATGTAAAATTTGGACACTCGAGTGAGGCGCGTTGGTTTGGTTGCTATATCAGCACAGCACTGGCGCTCTGGTACTTGTAGTTCTTCTCTCCTGATGATGAGGGGCGTGTTTATACCACAAGAGGGAGCTTTGTGATAATATTGCAGATGCAATATTTATAGCTGATGGTAGCTCTATTTGACCAAAAGCTTGTTAATAAACATTAGAATACCCCCGTCCATCGCTATATTTCATTCTATTAATTTATTGTTTTTACTGTGTTATTTTATGTCCTTTTTAATGATTATCCTAACATTTGGGGAGTTATAGCCTGTAAATGTACTGTTTTATTCGTTATCATTAATAGTATCAGTCTTTAACATAACCTTAAAAAAGCAAAGCCCCGTGCAAAGAACAGGAAGAGAAGTAAGTGAAAATTGTTTTGCCTTTAAGATTTGCTTGACTTTACATCCTGCATGAATGATTTACAGGATGTGGAACAGAACTTTCCGTTTTGTTGTTCCAACCTCCCAGACTTCATTAAACCAACGATCCATCAGTTCTCTCGAGCCTGACAAAATGATTGTTTAATAATAGGCTAGTTCAAACTGGCCACATGACAGGAGTCTGAGTTCAAATTAATGACTGAAGATGTCCTGATCAGGACGTTCAGTGTTGTTTAGCTATGGAACAGTTGGACTGTTGAAGGAGAGAAAATATTGTTTGGCTATTCCAAACAACACAATATGTCCTCTGATTGGGTGATTTAACCTTCCTCAGAATTACCCTTTTGAAGTAACCAATTCAAACGTTCCCATCTAATCAGCTTTGGAAGGGTTATATATATATATATATATATATATATATATATATATATATATATATATATATATATATATATATATATATATATATATATATATATATTAGTATTTTTTACAAATCCAAGAGAAATGAGTACAGTACTGCACTGCTGTTCAATAGAAATCCTCATTAAATTCTGGCAGTGGGACAGCTGATACTTTGAAATATGGAAATGATTTATGATCAGGGAGTGGAGAATCATTTCTAAGAATGAATAACCTGATTCAAAGCTGGCTCAAACCCAGAGCCCTTAAGCAGAATTTGCATTTGTCTTTATTCCTACTGTTCTTTGTGTCTGTAACACAGGATCTTATCACGTGCGAAGAACATCCAGGGAACCATTCTATTGCATAAAAGGAAAAGTGTTCTATAGATTATTAAAATGTTTTCCACACTAAGAAAAAAATAGTTCTTGTACTTTTCACAGAGAGGTTTCTTCTTTGGGGGAACCCAAAATTGTTCACTGCTGCAAATAAATACCTTTTTGAATCTTTCTTAAGAGTATAGCTTCTCATATCCCGCTAAATGTAAAAATATTTCACAAATGATGTTGTCTTTCATGGAATATACAAAAGAAGACATTGTGTGTCTTTTTGATTTTGTTGTTTTTGGATCTTCTCTTGTATTCACCAGAACAAAGTCATTCAGGTTTGGAACATCAGTGAGTAAATAATTATTTCATTTTAATTTTTGGCTGAACTTTCCTTTAACCTTGATAATAAGCAACGTGATTAACAAGCTTCCAGTAACTGCTAAGGATGTAATAGGTTCATTAACTCCCTTTCCCTCCCCAACAAAAATGAATGAGCATTTCCATGTAAGCTCATCTTGCTTCCTGCAGAGAGCTCTTTCGAACATTTGTAAGAGTAAACAAAGTGAATTTAAACGCAGCGTATTTGTTTTGCACACATGTACAGTAGAACAAACTTCACAGGCTGTTCAGAATTAACGTGGTGGCGTGACTGCTTCAGTTATCCGTGTGTTTTGAGGGTGTAGCCCGGTGACTCCTATACACAGCCAGCAAGGAGTTGGACATTAGATCCCTTTGACTTCATGGTTTATTCATCTAATTTATCACCCACACCTTCAACTGTTAATTCATCCCTTAAATTATCTCATGTGAAATAAACGGCAAAATAATTATGTACACCACCTGCACAAGTGGGGGAAAAAAAAAAAAAAAAAATGTTGATTCTTAAAAATGGTTCTTCTTTGGAATTTTTGCCCAAACAAATCAAATCATCATATTAGAATGATTTATGAAAGATCATGTGACACTGAAGACTGGAGTAATGATGCTGAAAATTCAGGAACATATTAAAATAGGAACAAATAAATGCAGCCTTGAACCCAAAGTTTTTCGTCGCAAAGTAAGATTGTGTAAAATGCCTTTTTTTTTAAAAAGAGATGCTGGAGCAGCGAGAGCTGGAATTTGACTGTATGTGAGAATTTCTTCTTGAGTGTGAAGTTTCCTTCATTAACACAGACTCAGGAGAAATTATCCAAACAGAAATCACAGAAGAAAGCTGGTAAGTGTTTACAGAGAAGAGTGTTTTCCCCAGGGTTCAGTGCTGCTGCTGCTGCTGAGACAGGTGGAAGTGGGCCGCCCTACAGGGGCAATGGAATTTCCTCAGAGCCAAACCCTATGAGAGGTATTTATCAGAGCATGTGATGTGCCAGAATCTGGGGAGGTCCAGTTTCCCACAAAGGACAAATGCCTTATGTAAGTTTTGAGACAAAAGTAGGAATGCTCCCTTTGATGGTCTGTCTGTGAAATGGACAGCAAATATAGAATAAATGCCAAACGGCAGTAGAGAATTTCACTTCATTTTCACTTACAAAAAACCTTATCCTCGCTGAGGTGGCATTTATTTGACCAAAAGTAAAAACTGTAATATTATTACTATAATTACTGCTATACTATAATATGTATATGTACACATGATCCTTCAGAAATCATTCTAATATGCTGATTTGGTGCTCAAGAAACATTTATTATTGTCATTATTAGATTTGATTACGCTTTGGCTGAAATTAGAAACTCTCAATCAATGAACAGCCTTGAAGGAAAGAGTAACAGGATAACACAAATCATCAGTGGAGCTTGGGCTGACATCACAATGACAAAGAAAGGAAACATTAAAGTTTGGAACAGACAAATCCTTTTCTTGTTTATTGGAAAATAACAAAAGGTCCTCCCAGAACTGTACTTGTACATTTTCCAGACATTCAAGCAGAATTACTGTTATGACATCCAGCTTCCCAAAACATGCACCTCTCCTCTTGGGAGGATCCAAAAACTTTCTTCATTAAATCACACTGTTAAAAAAATAAATAAATAAAAAATCGGTCTTAAATTTGTATGTAAAATCAACTTGTCTGTGTAAGTCATTTCAACTTAAATTAAATTACACTGACCTAAAAAAAAATTGGTTGAATCTCGTATAGCTCGTATAAAGTTTGAAATGGCTTAACTTTATTTTGATGAGTTGAAGTAATGTAAAAACATATAAAATCAGCATATTAGAATGATTTCTGAAGGATCATTTATGTATTTTTTTAAATTAGCAATATAAAAACACTCGCAAATGCAAAAAAAGTTGTAAATAAAACAATTATTTTATTGCATTTTAAAGAAAATACTATTCGTTGTACTTTCTTAGTTGTTTGTGAAATTAATTTAGCGATTCTGACTAAAAAATTGTTTCTATGCCACTTTTTTCTACTTGCACTTTTTTCAGTGCTGATCTTTGGAAAGTGTTCACTCCCTCTTCCAATTCCTTTCACTCCTTATATTTAAACAATGGTTTGTTGTAGCAATGTAACCTCTCTCATCCATGAGAGATTGACTACACCTTAAACAAATAACAATCCAACACTATATAGAGGAGGAAAAAAAAACATCAAATAGGCCTATATTTTAAAGCCCATTTTATTGATATATTATGCATGTATGGGATAATTAATCACAACACTTGGTGAAAGTGTTTCTCTCTGAAATGAATTATATTTTCTGTTTTTAGCCATCTCTTGTTCTCTTTCCTTCATATTTAAGCTTAAATGACCCACAATTAAACAGTGTTCTTAGGGGGCGTTTGTGTCCTCTGTGAGCTGTAGAATCTCACAAATATAAATTCACCATTCTTTTCTTCCCATTGTACTTAATGGCCTGAGGCAACATCAATCACATCTCCTGAAAAGGTCTGACTCTTCTCACTATACTCCCACAGTCATTCCTTAACCGTGATCTGCAACTGCCCATCCTGGACGGTGCCAAGAGTTGGAACAAACAAACACATACCATCCTGAGCTGCATTTTCACAATGACTCCCAGTGCAAACTCTGCCAAGTGATTGATGAGACTTCAGATTGTGTTTTATGTGCTGTATTTTTTTGTAGTAAAACAATTGAACTGAACTGAACACAATGAGGAAGATAATATATGAACGACACAGGGTAATAGTTTTTATGGTAGGTTGCAGCCCATTCTCACCCCCAAGGCGTCACCTATCTGACGCCTTGGGAAGCATTTCACCATGCTTCAATATCTGACTCTTTAGGCACCCTTTAGCGTCAGTCAGATGACGCCCTAGGATCGCGTGTAACCCTACCCCCACCCCAGACCTAAACCTACCCGCGTCATCTAACTGACGCTTTTCCTTTATGGTCAGTAAGATGATGCCGTAGGATCGCGTCATGTAACTGACGCTAAAGGCCAATTTATACTTCTGCGTCGAGGGTACGCCGTAGTGTACGGCGTTGGCTTCGCACGTAGGCGACGCCGTTGTAAGCATTTACTTCTGCGTTCAGGTATTGGTTGCTCTGCAGTACTGCTCCGAAACGCTAGGAGGCGGCGGAGGGTTTTAATGTTCCACTGTGTTTTGGATTCCTCGCGGCTAGGTTACTACAAGCAATAGCGACTGAAAGAGAGTGGATCATGTTGGAGTTGGAGCTTATTGGGGTGAAAAAACAGTTCATTTTAGTGAAATTACTAAAACTGAAAGGCAGAAATGAGAGAAGACGTCGGAGGAGATGGTACGTGTGGAAATGCGTGAGAAGGTACGTGCAGAAATGCGTATGAGGAAATACGACGCTACCAAGCCGACCAATCACCGATCTTGCGGTCCGCGTCGTCGCGACGTGTAGTTACATTTTTGAAGAGGTGCGCGTCAGGCAACGCGGAAGGGTACGCGGTATGGGACGCGTCTGTGCGTATGCTACGCCGTACCTACTGCGCGCACCCTACGCAGAAGTATAAATTGGCCTTAAAGGGCCTTGTTTACTCGACGCGTCCGCAAGAGTGCGAGTCTCCGCTGCCTGCGCGTGCACCTCTCCAAACGGACGAGGCATTTAGAGGACAGATATAAAAACAGATTTGATTTATAACTAAGAAAAACACCAACATATAAAAGCTAATTCAAATGAACCATTAAACAGCAACATATATGTACCTGCAAACTGGGTCCAGCAGTTGAGGTGTGCGGCACATCATTGTTGTCTTTCTGTATGCATTAAAGGGATAGTTCAGATATTTTGAAGTGGGATTTTATCAAAAATATGATAGAGTTAATTCAGAAAAACAGAGCAAAAAAAAAAAAATTCCATGAAAAATTAACTCGTTAATTCAGAAAAACAGAGCAAAAAAATAAATAAATCCATGAAAAATTAACTCGTTAATTCAGAAAAACAGAGCAAAATATTTTTTTCTCATGAAAAATTAACTCGTTAATTCAGAAAAACAGAGTAGATTTTTTTTCTTCAAGTGAATGCAATACGCCTCCGTAATAAAGACATACAGTAGCAGATGAATATATATATATATATATATATATATATATGCGTGTGTGTGTATGTATATATATTGTTTTATATTGTATATATTGTATATATACACAGCATACCATGGTCCTTGGGAAAGATTGCTTGTTTGGCTGAGCTGAGATAAGCTGCTGCATTGATGAAATCATCTTAGGAAGACCTAGATTTATAGTGTCTGTTAGCAATTTCTACTACAAAACAAGAGAAATAGTCTACAGCCCAGCATATTAACCATCTTTAGAAAGACCGTTTGGTGTTTGTATATGGCTGATAGTAATGTCTTTAGCTTTACAGGTTTTTAGTAAATCAAAGTATTTGTAAAGTTAAAAATACACATTACGGTTATGGCATGTGATTGGCTAAGGACAAAAAAGCAGTTGAAATTTTATTTTGACCTGAAATTTTATTTTGGGGTCAACTATCCATTTAAGAACAAGCAGCTGCATTTTTATTATTAGGGCTACTGTCACTTTAAGGGTGTATTCACACCAGGAAAGTCCGATAGTTCACTTGCTTTGGTCCGGACCAAATAAATTATTATTCTTTTTTTTTTGGTACGGTTCGCTTTCACACTGCTCTTTTTGCAAGTGAACCAAAATTTGTAAACCAAACCACACGTGTGCTAAGGTCGTCCATTCATTGGACAAGGATTCTCAAGGGAAATCAGGAAGTGCAAAAAAGGCTCAGCATGGAGATATTTCCATATATTTCATACTGCAATATTTGTTCTTTTACTAATTTTGTGTTAATTCTGTACAAACGCAATATGAAGAAACTAATGAGTATCAGATACAATGTCATCTATACGAAGTTGTAATTCGGATTTTGAGAAGGCGACGAGTGTTTGAGTGGCTCTATAAATGCGGGGAAATACGACAACTCGTGCATCTTTTCATTCGACCACCTTCTGTTTTTTTTAATCTCTGGGCAACATCTCAACTTTGCGTTACAAGTGGCACTGCACAGAATACGGAGAAGGTATAAAGTTTTCATTCATAGAGAGGGGCTATGTTCACTCATTCAAATAATGAGATTCTTATTGTGTACTAACAAGTGCTGTCAATGTTAACGCTTGCGATTAAGTTTGTCCAGAGGGCTGTTTCACAAAAGCAGAATTTAGAAATCCAGGATAAGAGATAAAGCTGGGCTTGACCTAGTGTGATCAGTGCATCCTGCCTTTATCAGTTTCACAAAGGCCAAACCAGGCTCAGGAGGAGCGGCTATGTCAAGCCAGGTGTAAGTAATTCAGATAAGTGGGAGTCAACAGCTTTCTTCAACAGACCACACAGTCCATCACAGATTCATTGATGCTACAATGGATAAGTTGCGTGCACCATACTTCAAGTGTTGGGTGTAACTAATTACTAAGTAAATTCCTTGTCCTCTCCTTGTAATTTCATTACTTTTCCTTGAAAATGTAAAGTAAGGGATTACTCTTAATTTATCTGTAATTTATTTACAGTTACTTCTGATGTAATTGAGGTAAAAACTGTGTATAGATCAATCCGATCTCACAGCGATTCGTATGCATTTTATGAGGAATCTAAATATTACGACCGCACTCGTACAAATTCGTATGAATTATTGTAAAATATGTATGAAAAAAGTGTGAAATGTCATGAGATCAGACATAAAACAGTAGTGGGTTTAACATCAAAATGTAGCCTATTGTCTGATGCTAAAAAGTATGTTTTTATAGCTAATGTAACCTTCTGCACCTTGGTCAGTTTAAGGACAATTCATGCAATTTTATAGTATTTATTTGAAAGAATTAAAACAGATTCATGCCTCTCCTTGTATTATTCAGCTGGTTGATATGGGATTTTGAAAGTAATTAGTAATTAAAAGTAATTAAATAATTTTTAGAGAGAGTAATTAGTACAGTAATCTAATTACACTGTTGAAGAGGTAATTAGTAATTAATTACTTTTTTAGAGTAACTTACCCAACACTGCTGACAGCTGATTAATTTATGTTACACAGCTTATTAATGTTCCTCTTTTTTGTTACACATCCCCAGAAAAGCAGTAGGGTAGAGTGGGAGAAAACGCCCCCCAAGGGGCATAGTTTCTCTTTATCATAATTACTACAGTAACATATTTCTGTTCATCAAAGTCTTTATTTTACACTTGAATGCAGTATAACTAGGCCGTAAAATCAAAATATTTGAACAAAACATGAAAAAATTACTTCAAGTGAGCATTAGCTAGCTTGGTGAATGCAATGATGGAAGGTGGTTAGGTGACTAAATGGAGGTTGGAGCAGGCTTCACTCAAAGTTTATACCTCAAATTGTTTTAAGAGTGCTGGCCTAATAATGACAATGCATGTATGGAAGAGAGAGGCCGCACTTTGCATATACAGTTTTATTATACACAAACGCGTTTAACGCGTTTGTGTATAATAAAACTGTATATGCAAAGTGCGGCCTCTCTCTTCCATACAGGTGGTTAGGTGACCCAATGATAAAACACAGTGACTTTTAATGCATTTATGTAATATATTTCACTATTAATATACTAATTTATGTTTAATATTTATTTAGGGTTTTCTGTTTATCTTGATGATAGTGATGAACAAATACTACATCAATTATAGACCTCGTGTAGAAATCAAAATATTCAAATGTTATAAATTTGGCTATTTTGTACATTCCTGAAATAAATATTAATAGGTATATATATTATGTTGTTGCATTACTTGTCTTTTACTTTTAGAGATTAAAAACTATGTTCATTTTGCTGTTGATCTTACTGGTTGGTAAGAAAGGGGGCATTTTACCCCACCTTGGGGGGTGTTTTACCCCACCGCTGGGGCAAAACGCCCCCTTTGTACAAAAATATTTTCAGTATGAAGGTTGAGCAATTTTAATATTTGGTAAATAACTCCTGCCAAAGACACTCAAAACTGGGATGGCAATTCTAGTCACATTTATGTTTTGTTTTGCA
The DNA here is from genome assembly GCF_016745375.1 of Pimephales promelas. The sequence continues at coordinate 3,478,664 of NW_024121987.1, forward strand.
GTAATGTCACATTTTCATTAAGGGGGGCATTTTCCTCCACTTCTACCCTAACGCTCTTGCAGGTAGTTGTCGGGAAAAGCCAATGGGTCGGACCTGTCCCGAAACACTCTTTCACGTCTGAAAGGCCTTCTCAATATAAGTGCTTCATCAGATGTCATCCAAAAATGGGCATGCCATTGTATAGGACGAAACATGTGTTTAGAGCTACTTATATTGCCTGACTTTTTGCTTCTTTATCAGCCATTTCTCTAATTCCCTCATCACATACAATAGACTATTAAAGACCTATCTGTCTTCAAAAACACAATTGAATAGTAACAATGCCCATATGACTGAATGCCAATATGTATCTGAGGTATTTTAATGCAGACTAATAAAATTTCGCTGAACTTATAGATGACAAAACGGAATAACTGACAAAACACATTGGATTTTGATCTGCATGACTGCTGACTGAACAGATAAGGCACGAGGATTGACTAAGCCTGGCTGTTAGCCTGGTCTGGAGCAGGCTAGCTGCACAGAATAAAACGCCATGGTAACTTATGTGCTACTGCTTTCGTGAAACCGAGTCCCGGCTTAATTCAGCCAGGATATCTGGAAAATCCCGGCTTAATCCACTATCTTGGTTTTGTGAAATAGCCCTCAGTTTAACGTAAATTAACGCATCATCATCCTTGTATTGTAACTAATAATAATTCATTACATTTATATAGAATTTTTCTCGGCACTCGCTTTAAGGGGGAAACTCGTCAACCACCACCAAAAGGTGAACTGCAAATGCTTTATGAACGGCAAATGATATTTTTTTTTGCATCTTTGCGCGATTAGACATTCACACACGACGCGCAGAAAGACCTGCAGAAAGACGCGCAATATTCTCTTTCGACGCAGTGCTTTCTTGCAATTGGGTCGGTTCATGTTCACACCGTAAACGAACCGTACCAGAGTTCGTTTGGAACCGTACCGAGACCACCTCTTCAGCTGGGTCTCGGTTCGGTTGTTTGGTCCGCACCCGAGTTCGATTGCTGTATTCACACCTGCCCAAAAGGTCCGCACCAAGGGGGCAAACGAACTAGAGTTCGATTCAATCGAACCAAACAAGGCAGGTGTGAATACACCCTGACCTGTACGCGACACGTCTAATATACACTGAGCATTTGACAAGCAGACTTCTCTCAATTTTCTCGGTTTGCTTTGAGTTTAGACATAACCAAATGTTCTTATGTAAACCTTGTGTGTATTTGAGAGTATTAGCGAAATAATACTCGAAAGATAATTAGTCCAGCAACCAGGCGCTGTTAGACAAGCTTTTAGTGCATGTGCACGTCGGGTGTTCACGCTCAGAACAGCTCATCAGCAGTGAATGACATGTTTAACCGGCAAGGCTTTAAAGCACATGCAAATTAACTTTTGTGAACTCGCTGAACTGATGTAGCCGTTCCTCTGCGTTAATATTGCGAGTATTTGTCGCGTTGTACACTAATATGCTGTTGAGACGGAGGTGTCAGGACTGCAACTGACAGAATGCACGATATCTGCTACATATTTCTACAATAGCAGTCAGCAGCTTGCTTGGAGCAAGGATCATAGCGCAAATTTGAAATATATCGATATATCGCCCAGCCCTGGTGACCTAACTGTGATGTTGTCAACTGACAACGATACCAGCGCGAGAGTGACTGAGATACGAAATTGAGCAGGTGAACAAGCTGAACCAATTAGACATTCTCTGGCTGAACGCAAATACGTCCTTGTTGATACTTTGAAAGGAACTTTCTGTACGCACGTCAGCCAGTTATGGGTTATGTCCTCATATTCTCCCCTTTTCACTCCGGCTGCCGACATGCGTCCCTCTTTTTTCTTTTTTTTTTTTCTTTTTTTTTTTACAGATCTGCATGATTCACGTAGGTCACATTTTCAGGTCGGAAAATCCGGAATTCCGGATTAATCCGGAAAAATCACATCCCTGGGTTAATAACCAACTTACCTTCAATGATGCTCAAAGCTAGCCTGGTTCAACCAGACTCTAGTTCATTTCATTTCCACATAGAGTCTGGAACCGCTCCATTGAGAAACGTTTCCTTCCTTGTAGGCGGGTTCACTATTAAAGTTCAAATCTATTGGATCTGCCCAAAGTCACTCACGATCTGCCATAGCCAATCGCTAACGGGGTGTCGTGAGTGACGTATGTCACGCGCCGAAATGGCTGGAAACAACAAGTCCGAATGATCAGAGGATTATGTTTACAATAGGATTTCAGTCAACGAGCGCCGCAGGTTTTGTTAATCTAGGAACAATTATTAATTCGAAATGTATATTTGACACAAAGGACAGTGATATATACATTCAACGGTGGAAGCTGTGTCCAATCATTACAAATACGCCGCTGTGGTCGTTTCTGATCTGCCGCAAATGCTGTAGCAGCGAGTGAATGATCAGTCTTGTCTCTATCTGCAGATGTGTACTAAACAACAATTTTTCATATTACGTCTTATTGTTTCTTAATTACCTTAATTATGGTCTTCAAAGTATGTGTTTGTACATTTTTATGTGGCATTTAGTTTTTTTTAGTAAAACAAATCAACCATTGCCATCTAAAACTGAAAATCAAATATCTTCAAAGTATGGGTTTTTCACATTTTTATTTATGACAATTATTTTTAAAAAATCACAACCAATTTGTATGATTTACAACATGTAAAACTGACACACCAACCTCCTCCACGAATGCACACAAAGGGGCTCAAAATGTTCTATTCATCACAAGAATCAGTAAATTTACAGTTGAGAATATGAGCGACTGACATGACTCCTGAGCGGATCTTCAACCATAGTTTAGGAGCCAGGAATCGGGGCTTCCGAACACCGCGAACACCAGGCTAAACCGTCCGTCCAAAATGTCACGATCATCGTGCACGAGCTGACCAGCACAAACTTCCAAACTTTCTGCCTCCTTCAGTTGGTCCTCCGTTGTGCAACAAGAGGTGAGACGATAACAATCCGGCTTTAAATTCTGTATATTCGGCAGTTTCTTTTCCAACAACGGACCGAATAGCTTTTCTCAATTCTCACGTCTTTCTCCGCTGCCACTACTGAACTCAGCCTGACGTGCTTACATCAACGTCATCGTTCTCAGCCACTCCCTCTATTCGCTGATTGGTCCTACAAAAAATTGATTTCTGGAAACCTAAGGATATGGAGCGATCCCAGACGTAGTTACTGAAGTAAAATGAAATTGAGCGGAAGTGCGTAGGAGGGCGCAGCCAGGCTAATTTTTACCATGGTTTATTGTTAAACCGGTAATCATTCTATCCCTATACACCTGAAGTATTCAAAGAGCACCTGTATGTGATTCAGCGGCAATTCTAGCCCATTTTCTTAATTATTTATTTTTTTGTTTGGTATTGATATATTATGACTGGATTGAAATAAATATTTTCCTTTGTAATTTTTAGGAGCATGTTTTTGACCCTAACGTCAATGATGAAAAGAAAATTTACGCTGGTTCTTCCGTTACAATGGGGGCTCTCCTTCTTCTTCTCTTGGCATTCATCCTGAAGCATGGCCTGTCAAAAGCAGCGATCAAAGACCTCATGGAGCTCCTAAATTGTGTGGTGCCTGGATGTGTGCCAAAGTCTGTTTGGTTTTTAAAGAAACACTTTCTTGATTTCAAGGACAAGACAGAGCTTCATTTTTACTGTCCTAGATGTTCAGACTACCTTGGTGTTGAACCCGGTAATGAGTGTGGAGTGTGCCAGCAGACCTTCAACAAAAAAGCTCTAATTGAGAAGGCATACTATTTCCTTGTCATGCCACTCAAGGTTCAGCTAAGAAATATCCTGGCCCATGTACAATCAAAGCTACGGAAACATTTCACAAGAGATGGCTGTGTTTCTGATATCAACACGGGAACGGAATACAGACGCGAGACACAGGGAGTACACACTGACAGTATTACGCTAACCTTCAACTGTGATGGTTCCCCTGTGTTCAACTCATCAAAGACTTCAATTTGGCCCATTCTGTGTACTATCAATGAACTTCCATTTGTGGATCGATGTAAAAACGTCATATTGCATACGTTATGGTTCGGCAAAGGAAAACCCCCGGTTCACAGTTTCTTCACCCCATTCATCCGTGAACTTCAAAAACTAAGGGACACAGGATTCTGTTGGAAAGATGAAACTGGGTCAGAACATCACACCAAAGTAACAGCTAAACTATGTATATGTGATGCAGTTGCAAGGGCAATGGTGCAGAACTTTAAACAGTTCAATGAAGAATTTGGATGTGGTTTTTGCTACCGCAAAGGGGAGATGGTACAAAAAGACAGAGGTTTCACTAGAGTTTATCCTGTACACATAGTTGGGTGCGACCTGAGACATATGGCTGAAACAGTGCAACTCGCTGAGTTAGCGATGGAAAATGGTAATGACCAATCTCAAAGGGGTGTTAAAGGTCCAAGTCCACTGATCCTGTTGCCATCATTTGACATTATCAAGGGGTTTATTCCAGATTACATGCATTGTTTTTGTCTTGGTGTAGTCCGTCAATTTGTCAATCTTTGGTTTGACCCTCATTATGCTAACAAGAACTTCCACTTGACTCCTCGCCAGTTGAATGACCTAGACAAAGTGTTGTGTAAAATTCAGCCACCAAATGAAGTTAGAAGAAATCCTAGGCGCTTAAGTGAGAGAACATATTGGAAAGCTTCTGAGTGGAGGGCATTTGCTCTCCTCTATTCTCCTGTAGTACTTAGGAATGTTTTACCAGGGCTGTACTACAAACACTGGATGCTTCTTGCATGTGCACTTCACATCCTCCTCTCCCAGTTTGCCACACAGAATGAGCTCAATTGTGCAGAGTTATGTCTAGTTCAGTTTGTAGCAAAAGTGCCTGCTCTTTATGGTCTCGAGCATTGTTCATATAACTGCCATTTGTTGACGCATCTTACCCAGAGTGCCAGGGACTGGGGTCTTCTATGAACCAATTCAGCATTTGTTTTTGAAGATATGAATGGCAAACTCTTGCAGCTGTATTCTGGCAAACAGTCAGTTTCGTCACAGATTTTTAAGCATTTCTTTTCATATCAGAAGGTTGTAAGGAAAGGAAATGCTGTACTTCATGATTCAAGCAGAGAATTGCAAGATTTTTTCTGTTCCATGACAGGTGACAACATTGTTACGAAGTCTTCATGTTACATCAGAGAACATTTAGTGACTCAGGTGACAACATTGTTACGAAGTCTTCATGTTACATCAGAGAACATTTAGTGACTTTGGGGTTTGGCTCTCACAGACTGATAACTGCCAGAGAGATTGCTGCACTGCAAAACAGTTCTACGCTCACAGAGTACCAACATGAGAACAGTTCAACTGTATATAAGCGTTGCGTGTATAATGGTATGTTAGTCACCACCAGAGATTACAGCGTCAATTTCAAAAGAAACAATTCTGTAATCAAAACAGCTGATTGCTTTGGCATGGTAGAATCCTTGGTTGTTGTACCAAAACCCTGTAACTGTGAAAGAGGGTCTAACTGCTCTTGTAGAGAACTTATTATTTTCTATAAGCAACTACAGCGGGAACACAGACAACCAGCAATCAATGATGCAGATATCAATACAAACATCGCAAAGTTTCTTGTGAAAGTAAGGATTTCAAATGAAATGTGTGCAATGACATGTGAGGACATAGTAGCTAAGTGTATTGCAATTGAACATGAGGGTCAGTTATATGTGATGAAAATGCCTGTGTTTGAGCAGAGTTAAATTAATGCAAGCTAACACCAGCCTCAAAAATGCAATTGTCTCACAGTAGTCACATCCACGCAGAAGGGTTGAGGAAAACAAGTGTATGTATTAGGGATGTCCCGATCCGATACTCAGGATCGGTATCGGCTCCGATCCAGCCATTTTTGCGGGATCGGGTATCGATCAGACGAGGCCGATCCAAATCCGATATTGTGCGTATACTATTATGTTATTGTTAAGCCCCACAGAAGGCGCAAAAACATTCTAAAGTACCATGACGTTTTCGTGCACTCTATTATAAGTGTTCTGAAGCCATTATGTCAGAGAGAAATTAATATATAAGTCATTAAATTCAGGATCACGTAAACGTTTTCCTCTCGCGGCTGTCAGTCATTCTCCATTCAGCACTCAAACAGCACGTCGCGTTCGGTTACAGTAAATGATGAAACTATCTTCAAGATGATTCAATGTTTATACTATTATACTTTATCTGTAGATTAGGGTCTATATTTTCGCATAAAACAACATTATCTTGCTGGACTTTATTGCTGTAACTTAATCGTGTTATTTTCTACCAGGTGTCGGACGCTGTCGATTAGATCACAACACTAGAGTCAGAGCACTATAATTGTTCTTCACGCGCACAGTAACTGAAATTTAAAACTGTTTAAAGAAAAGGCTCAATAAACTATTGCATAGATAGATACTGTTTAATACACTGTCCATCAATATGTATTTCCTTTATGCTTTGAACTTTTCAAAGCGGACTCGACGCGCAGCGTGCATACCATAGGGTGCATACTCGGCTGCGTGCTGTTACTCCACGTGGTTTCAAGCGCATCATTCTGCGCTCGGAATGCGCATAAGCGCTTTGTGCCGCACTGTGTTGGAGTCATTCATATCATAATGCAGTGACGCAATTAAAGCTTATTAACATTAATAATTATTAATGTTGCTGCCTCATTAAATAGCTGTGCTATACACTTAAATCATGTCTCAATTTTTTAGTAGTCTTTGGCTATATCTAAAATAATTATCATTTTAATTTTTGTTATATTGTTTTTCATGAATGTATTTTACAACAATACAAAGAGCAATATTTATTATTCACTAATCTAGTTTATAATAGCATTTTTTGTCATTGATTATGATCATATATTTTGGGGATTTGTTGTTTATCTTTATTATGAAGCTGTCTGTAGATTGTGTTTAACACACACCAGAGTGATAATGAGTTTAACACACAATTATAGAAATTCTACTTGCTTTAAAAAAAACTGTACTGGTATTTACAATGTAGAACACTGCTGTTTAAATTGTTTTAACTTTAAACCTGTTGGTAGCTATAGCTAGCTTTAAGTACTGAAGTACCTGCATATATATATATATATATATATATATATATATATATATATATATATATATATATACATACACACACTGGAGGTATATTTTAAGGGGCTAATTGAGAAAATTGCTATATTTTGTATTAGTTTAAAAATAAAATAAAAATATCGGATTAATATCGGTATCGGCAAAAGCCAAAGCTGCAGCATCGGTATCGGAAGTGAAAAAGTGGTATCGGGACATCCCTAGTATGTATGATGATAAATGTGTATATTTTTGTGTTTAAGTAACACAAAGGGTCGTTTTAGATGTTGCTTAAACCCTCTTCAATCAGTTACTATAGTACTTGCGTGGGAATACAGTGTTTTTGTATTCCATAATACTCAGTGTGAGTTGTTTTATATTATTTATTTATTTATTTATTTATTTATTTGCTCAGGACCATAAATCAATGGATAGAGCACAAACAAGAAATAAAATAAATACCAAAGAAGAAATGATGACATATTATTTTGTAAACAAAAACAAAGGTACCATGCAATATACCATGGTTATATCTGTACTAGGGTATGTACCATAAATCTGAGGGACCATATTATGTACCATAGTAACAGCTACAGTACCATACAATGTACCATGGTAATATGGTACTGCAGAATGCACCATGGTAACATCTGAGGTACTATGGTATGTACCATGGTAAATCTAAGGTACCATACTATGTACTATACAACACTGTAAAAAAAAAATCCTAAATTCACAGAAAATAACTGTGATTTTTGACAACCATTTTCTTTCATTTTAAATTGTACTCAAAACACTGCAAAATTACAAATAATATCTGGAAAATAAAAATGCAGCTGATATTTTAGGTATTGTTACATTAAAGAAAAAATTCCAGTCATTCACATTTTTTTTACAGAAATTGATTGTATTTTTCATACAGTATTTTTCTGTTTTCTTAAATTACATAAACATTTATGTAAAAGTACAAATAGAATCTGTAATTAAATGGTAACAAAACAGTTAAATGATTACATGACTGTAGCTCAAAAAAACTGTAACATTAAAGTAAAACGTCATAAATTAAATAAACTGAAAAACACTGTTATTTACAGGTATTTCCTGCATTATTATGATCAAATACCTTCATTGTAAAAAATATCATTAAAAAAATGGTCAAATGACTGACAACAAAGGCTGCCAAACAAAAACCATAAAATTAAAGTAAAATATTCAAATGTAAATAAACTGAAAAAAAACACTGTTATTTAAAGGTATTCCCTGCATTATTATGATCAAATACCGTCATTTTAAAAAAATCGTTAAAAAAGGGTCAATTGACTGGCAGCACAGGGTGCCAAACAAAAACCATAAAATTACAGTAAAAATATGTTAATCTAAATAAAAACTTGACATCACCATGATTGAGATCAGTGTTTGCTTTAGTTGAGCTGTTGACCTTTATTATATGCTATTAGTTTTACTCTGGCTGCTTTAATTATGTTTTCAACATACATTTGTTATAGCATTGAAAGCGGGAGAAAATATCAGCTGATGTTGGTCAGTTATTGGTGATGTTATAGTCATCATATGGTGACCTGATTCACTGATGTGACAGAGAAATACCCGAGTGTATCTGTTGTGATTACATTATAAATAGGTGTAAAAAAATCTAGGATTGTCGTATTTTCCCCATGAACCTTGTTATATTGAAACAATATTAATTAAGTGATTAATTTAGTGATGATTGAGCATTATTGAAGTCACCTGGTGATAACAAGCAGAATCACTGAAGGAGAAAATCACAAATTGCAAGCCACCGTTATGGCGATCAGTGTTTGCTTTAGTTGGGCTCTCGACACTTATACTTTCACTTTAAATTTTGTTTGTCTGCTGTTATTGATTTATAACAGTCAAATGAACAAAGAAAAGTGGGATCTGACAGAGTTGGTTATTTTTTGACATACTCATACTGTGATCTAAATGAAACCTATTCAGATGATTCGGTTTAACTTGTTAGCAACAGTTTAGTGGTTCTGCAGCATATGATAATCTGTATTTTTCTTATAATCCAAAAAATGTATAAAAATTGTTCTGATCCAATCCCTTTATCTTTATTTAGAAACACAGACATCAATAATCAGCCTGTGTATCTCAACCGTGGTGACAATAATAATCCTTTGCATCTAATCAGTAAAGCCGGTTCCTTAATTAGTAGTAAATCACCTTCACCTGCTTTCAAATAGACGATATGAGTGTTAAATTAACCCTCAAGAGTGTTAAAGTTAATGAGATAATTAAGTGATTAATTTAGTGATGATTGAGCATTAATGAAGACACCTGATGATCACAAGCAGAATCACTGAAGGACAAAATCACAAATTGTAAGTCACCGTTATGGAGATCAGTGTTTGCTTTAGTTGGGCTCTTGACACTTATACTTTCACTATAAATTTTGTTTATCTGCTGCTATTGATTTATAGCAGTCAAATAAGACATCTGTGATCTAATAGTGCTGGTTATGTTTTGACATAATCATGTTTGATCTGAAAAATGAAATCTATTCTGATGCTTTGCTTTAACTTGTTAGCAACAGTTTTGTGGTTTTACTGCATATCTGTATTTTTCTTATAACCTAAAATGTTTAATAAAAATATTCTGATCAAATCACTCTCATCTTTATTTAGAAACACAGAGATCAATAATCAGCCTGTCTATCTCAACTGTGGTGACATTAATAATCCTTGTTGCCACCAATCACAACTCTTTAATGGCTCGCATCATGCATTTACTTTTCCTAATTGAATATTCTACTCGTCACCGTTGTTCAGAAGCATTGACTGAATCTTGAGGTCTGTGTCTAAAGGAAAGTTTTTTTTAAAAAACAACTTTTGAGAAATCCATCTATTGTATTTAACATTCTGGACATTTATGCAGAATGTCATCCACTAACCAACAGAATAAATTATAGACATAAATTTCAAATGTTGAATGTCATTATATGACCAACATCATTTTATTATTGTTTATTTTTGTTCATCTGAAAGATATAACTCAGATGCAACAGCAAATAAAAATATTAAATTTATATTATAAGGGTCAAGAGACCAACTAAAGCAAACACTGATCTCCATAACGGTGGCTTAAAATTTTAGATATTTTTTCCTTGTGATTCTGCTTTAGGTGTCTTCAATAATGCTCAATCATCACTCATTTAATCACTTAATTATCTCATTAACTTTAACACTCTTGAGTGTGGACTCATATACACCCCCAGGTGTGTTAGTTTAACACGAGAGGTTTTGTCGTGACAAAGAGCCGTAGTTAACTGACCAGCTGAGCCATATCGCTTTAAATATCGCTGGCGATATGTCCTCGATATTAACGCGATTTGGCTCAGCTTGTCAGTGAACTACGGCTCTTTGTAGTAAATGCCGCTCCATCTGAAAGCAGGTGAATGTGATTTACTACTAATCAAGGAACCGGCTTTACTGATTAGATGCGCATACAATATCGTGCGATATATCGCCCAGCCCTAATCACAACTCATTCATGGCTCCCATCATGCATTGCGGTATGAATAAATTATTATCTGAATTGTCTATGTAATTTACTTTTTCTAAGTGAATATTCTGCTCGTCACCATTGTTGAGAAGCATTGACTGAATCTTGATATCTGTGTGTGCCTAAAGACAGACCTTCTTTTTTTGTACAACTTTTAAGAAATCCATTATATTATATCTCAAATTCTGGGTATTTATTCAGAATCACAGTTATAATGTACCCAACAACATAAGTCACAAACATTAAGTTCAAATAATGATTGTCATAATATAACAAAAATTATTAAATAATATTTTTTTCTTTGTTCATCTGGCAGGTATAACTCAGATGCAACAGCCAATTAAAATATAAAGTGTATAAAATAAGGGTCAAGAGCCCAACTAAAGCAAACACTCATCTCCATAACGGTGGCTTACAATTTTAGATTTTCTCCTTGTGATTCTGCTTTAGGTGTCTTCAATGATGCTCAATCATCACTCAATTAATCACTTAATTATCTCATTAACTTTAACACTCTTGAGTGTGTACTCCTGTATCCCAGGAGTGTTAAATTAACACTGACTGAGTTTTTGCTGTGACGAAGAGCCGTAGTTAGCTGACAAGCTGAGCCATAGTGCATTACAAATCAGGTGATATCACTAAGCATTCAATTACATGAAAACAATTACCATTAATAAGTGATCAGATCTTCTGAACTGAGATTCTCTTGGACTCCTACCATAACAAATATGTATCAATTATGACACTCAGTTAAAGCAGCCAGAGAAATAGTAATGTTAAAAGCAAAGGGTCAAGAGCCCCACTAAAGCAAACACTGATCTCCATCATAGTGACATCAACATTTATTACTTTATATAAAAAATCAACTTCTAAACATCTGTCTCAGTAAGAATGTTAGTATGAAATAAATAAAGTCTGGGTTGTTTCTGTATGGTGTGTTTTGTGGGTCACCATTGTGTTGAAGAGTAGAGCCTGTGCTACAGTTCAGGATGAGCAGAATAAAACTGATGAAATGGTGCATGTTCCTTTGTTTAACTGACAGTAACTGTGTAGTTGCTGATGCAGTGATGTATAGTGACAGAAAATAATACATCACCTACATGTTTCTTAATAAAAAAATCAGGAAATGTGTGAAATAACTGTGTTTCTGTTAAAGAGCTTAATGAAGATTTCTACTTTTGCGCTTATTTAAATTGGGCTATTTTACATTCATTTTATGTTTTTTGTATGGCAGCCATTGTTGACAGTCATTGACTGTTTTTTAATATGAAGGTATTTGATCATAATAATGCATTGTCTCTACAGTTAGAGTGTTTGATCATAATAATCCAGATAATAGCTGTAAAATAACAGTGTTTTTCTGTAAAACAACTTAATTTATTGTGGCCCGGTGTGAATATTAGTGACAACACTAGACACAGGGATTTAAATTATCTGTGGGATCGTTTATTCCAGACTGCACTTGAAACAGCGCAGCGTTAACTATGCAAATATGTGATACTAGACAGGAAAGCTTGTTACATTGGTTGGAATCAATAAAGATATTTTGTTATCAACTCTAGTCTCTCTTGTCTTTCTGTTCTCAGTCACCACATTAACAAATAAACTACTGGAATCTAATTAACATAGACAACGATAGTGGACTCGTATTCTGAAAAACACATACACAGATTGTTACAAGATTTGTCAACACAGAATACCAAATAAAGCTGCTTATCTTACATAAAAGATGCATGAAAAATGTAAAAAATGAAGTTACATTTCCCAGTAACATTAATACATTCTAATCATTACAATGGCTAACATCCACTAAATATAAATCACTCTGAATTAACATTCTAATATTCCACAAAGAAATAATTAAATGACTCTTATTATAATAATCAAATTAAACTTACTGTTCATCAACACACTTTATAGCATGTACACACTGTCACATTGAATGCTGAACTCAATTCCCCTTTCTGTTGCTTCACACTCGGCCTGGAAAAACTCAGGAGGCCTTAAGAATACTCCTCTCCCCTGCTTCGAGATTTATTGTCGATCGGATTTCTCCACATAGGTATGCATCTCGAGTCGACAGAATTTCAAAGTTCCCTCAGCACAACACACAATCCTCACAACACACTAAGAGAGACTTCCAAGTTACTATATGTGCTTTTTTTGTTATTTTAACAGTAACATCTGCGTCTAATGGCCTCAGCACTCCACCGCATGAGCCGCACTTCAAATCACGTTGTGACCACGCGCTGTACACAGCAGAATCTCGCGATTCTTCCAGAATGTCACACATCGCGTTTCTTAAAGGGCTAGCGTACTATTCCATCAATTAATGAGAAAACCCTGGAACAGTCTGTGGTGTAACTTTCCTTATCCTAGAGCATTAGTTAACCAGTACAGTAATTGGTTTGATAACTTTTGACCTGGTTACACTCTCCCCTGCTGATAGTCGACGTCCCCGGTGACTACTAACCCTAATCATCTTGCCCCCCTTGAAGCTTCCCTGTGGTATAGAGGACCATTCCAGCTAGCACTTGGGAGAGCACATCCGGACTAAAAGACACTGCATTGCATGTCGACTTGGGTAAATGGTTTGGGTTACTATGTACTCCTGCATTTGTTCTCTGTGTTTTACGCACAGCAGGGCAAGGCACTTCTGGCTTAACACCCTCTTCCTTTCTCTTTCTAGGTGTGGGCACCGGTTTTATCACTGGATTCTCAGCAGGTAAGTGAACAATTTCTGTTTCTGGCTCCAGAAATACTGGCGGCACTCCCAGGGTATCATCCAGGGTCTCGTTGCACTCTGGTTTCGAGCAATAACCCCTCCTATCAGATTCCTCCATCTGATCTTTGAAACTGTCTCTGTCTCCAGGAACTGGCTGTTCTTGATGCTCAGATGTTGGTACTACTGCCAGTTTCTCCTTGAAACACGGAACTTCCTCCACTAGAACACACTCAGCCTCCAAGGAGGTCATCTCTGACTCAGGATCTGGGGTAGGTACCTCCTCCACAGAAGTTTGCCGACGCTTTGGCACGGTCACTGGGGCTGGACCATTGCAGGGTCTGAGGTTAGATCTGTGCACCCTCTTCAATGTACCTCCTTCAACAGGCTCCACGGTGTACGTCGTTCCTTGAACCTCTAACACCTTGTACATTGTTGAAGACCACGCGTCCTGAATCTTGTTTCTTCCTAGTGGCCGGTGTCGTAGGTACACATGTTGTCCAATCTCTACATCAGGGCAAAACACCTTCTCCTCATGCCGCGCAGCTCGTTCCACAGCCTTCCTTTCCGCATATTCCTTTGCTCGAACATGGGCATCTCGGAGGCGTTCCTGGTGTACTTTTAACCAATCATGTTTGTCATCGGTTACAGGCTCCTGGCCCAACAGTGCATCAACTGGCAGATGTGGCTGGATCCCAAACAACAGATAGTATGGTGAGTATCCTGTGGATGAGTGTGGTGTCACATTATATGCATAGACCAGCTCTGACAAGTGTTCAGGCCACCTGCGCTTCCTTTCGGGTGGAAGGGACTTCAAGAGATCATGAAGGGTTCTATTGAACCTCTCACATTGAGGATTTCCCTGGGGGTGATGCGGGGTCGTGCGCGTTTTCTTGACTCCATATAACTTGCAGAGTTCCGCAATCACAGCACTCTCAAAATTCCGGCCCTGATCAGAGTGCAAGCGTTGCGGCACTCCATATTTCAGGAACCACTCCCTGAGGAGAATCTTGGCAGTGGTCTCCGCCTTCTGATCACGGGTGGGAAATGCTTGACTGAACTTTGTGAACACATCTGTCACTACAAGAACATTTTCTCGCCCATCCGTGGCTGGTTCAAGAATGGTGAAGTCCACTGCTACAACCTCCAAGGGACGTGTGGCCAAGAATGAAACCCAGGGTGCCTTGACTTTTGGTTGCGGCATCTTTGCTAATACGCAGCGTTGACATCGCTTTACCCACTGTTCCACATCCTCATACATTCCTCCCCAGAAACATCTCTGTCTCAGCAGGCCTAAGGTCCTCTCTATACCCTGATGACCCATCTGATCGTGGACACACTTTAAGACTTGATCTATCAAACAGGTGGGTAACAACAGCTGATGACATTCTCCAACATGGACATCATTTATTACACGGTATAACAGACCATCCTTTTCTCTTATCTTTGGCCACTGCTTCAACAGGGATCGTACAGCTGTGGCCAGACCCATCCTCTCTTGCTTGGTAGGTTTCCTTTGCCTGCTCCAGAACTTCTTGAACACACTTAGTGCTGGATCAGACTCCTGGAACTGACGAAGTTCTGACTCTGAATACCCGGGCAGAGTGGGGGTATTCTCACACTCAATATCCTCTTCTCCTGCTGTGGTTACCTGTAACTGCCTGACTTTGCTGCACTCAACTCCTGCTGCCAACAGGTCTGGTCCCAGAGCTGTTCCTGTCCTGAGCGAGTTACAGATTGCCACGGAACCATCAAATTCGGCGTCTTCGCTTGCAGAGTCTGGTTCATCTAATCCTGGTCTCCTCGAAAGAGCATCAGCCGCAGTGTTACACCGTCCAGGGCGGTACTTGACTTCAAAATCGAACACAGCGAGCTGGGCAACCCAACGTTGTTCGCAGGCCCCTAACTTGGCAGTTGTGAGGTGGCAGAGGGGATTGTTGTCTGTTATGATGGTGAATTTGGACCCCAGCAGATAACTTCTGAACTTTTCAGTGACTGCCCACTTTAATGCTAATAGTTCCAGCTTCATGCTGCTGTAGTTCCGATCATTTTTCTCAGCCCCTCTTAATCTCCTACTGGCATAAGCCACTACAACCTTCTTGCCGTTTTGTTGCTGATACAAGACCGCTCCCAACCCCAGGTTGCTCGCATCTGTCTCAATCACAAAGGGAAGCGTGAAATCAGCATAACCAAGTGTGGGTGCCCTGGTAAGTCGGTCCTTAAGGTGCTCAAATGCCGCTTGACACTGAGGAGTCCAGATGCTCTTATACCGCTGAACTGCCTTGGCGTGGCTGGTCTCTTTAAGGCACAAGTTCACCACATCGTGCAACGGTCCAGCTATCTGGGAGAACCCCTCGATGAATCTCCGGTAATAGCTACAAAACCCCAAGAACGATCGGAGTTCCTTGAGAGTGCCCGGGACTGGCCACTCCCGGACTGCGCTTATCTTATCGGGGTCTGTGCTCACGCCTTGGGGTGAGACTTGATGGCCCAGGAACTTCACTTCAGGCTGAAGGAAATGACATTTCTCCATCTTTATCTTCAGTCCAGTTTCCCTTAATCTTCTTAACACAGTTTCCAGCCTCACCAGGTGTGTGTGAAAGGTGGACGAATACACCAACAAGTCATCCAGGTAGACGAGCACAATCTGAAACACCAAGTCACTCATGACAGCCTGCATGAGTCTCTGGAAGGTTGCAGGCGCATTACACAACCCGAAAGGCATCCGCCGGTATTCATAGAGGCCAAACGGTGTGATGAATGCCGTCTTCGGTCTGTCATTTTCATGGACCGCCACTTGATGGTAACCGCTAGCAAGATCTATTGTGGAGAAAACTTTTGCTCCTCCCAACGCATCCAAGCTCTCATCAATGCGCGGCAATGGAAAAGCGTCACGCTTAGTCTTCGAGTTTAGTCTCCTATAATCCACGCACAGCCTTAGACTTCCATCCGACTTGCGTACCAGAACGATGGGTGAAGCGTAAGAACTCGAGCTTTCCTGGATGACACCCTTCCTGAGTAAACCTGAGATATGCTCCTTAACCTCTTCAAATTGAGTCGGCGGTATTCTGCGATATGGCTGAGCAACGGGAGCCTCATCCGTCAAGTGGATCTCGTGTTTCACCCGATCTGTATATCCTAGCTCTTCATCACAGGATGCAAACACATCGGCATACTTCAAAAGTAGCACTCCCAGGCTTGCTTGCTGTTCCGGTGTACCTCCTATATGTAGTCGACTCAACAGATTAGAAACATCAGTACCAGACTCTGGTTTGTCTTTCTGATTGACCATCACTTCTTCGTGATCAGCAGAGATACGCTGGAATCTCACCTGACAAGCTTCACTCTCAACACACTGACAGTGGGTAAGTATTCCAAGTGGGACTTTAGGTGGCAGCCAGACATCTTCTTGGGAGAAGTTGACCACTTGAACTGGAAACACTCGACTTCTGGACGACACCAAAGTGGGCATGGGAATCAAACCACCTGGTAATGGGGTGTTTCCTGGTTCCAGCAAGAGCCAAGCGTTAACATCAGGGGTTCTCTTGTTTACTCTGGCATGAACAGTGGCTATAGAGGATGCTGGAATATGGGTTTTGCCCCGACAACTAACTCTGGCTGTTGACATTGTCTTCCCTCGTTCATCTTCCTGTACACGGGTGAAGGCTTCTCGCCAAACAGAGTCCAACTTCCCTCCTAATGTGGTGTCAAACTCAGTCAGTGCTAACTCTCTGCATCTCTGGGTGATGTTCATGCCTATGATACCGGGTGGAGTTGGATCCGGCTCCGCAGCTTCCACATCTCTGACTATCAGGAAACCACACTCCGGTATAGTTAGCCCCATCACTTGGATGTCCAATTCAACATATCCCAGGTACGGCAGGGGTAACTTGTTCGCTGCAGTTATCCTTAGACACTTAGAGGTGCAATGAAGGTCCCCGTCCTCTCCATGTAGGTTTTCTCTAAAGAAGCTTTCTGTTAGGGTACTCACATTACTTCCTGTGTCTAGCAGACATCTTACTGGGACACCCCCAATGCAAATATCAACTTCAGGGCACCTGCCAACAGCACGCTCCAAGAACCGTTCTTTCGTTAACGTACTGCATCCCGAGCCTTCTGGTTTCCCTCGCATTGCTCGGCTCACCGCAACGGAGGGACACCGTTTCCCTGTACCGTAGAACTCTGGGTGGCAGTGGGTTGACCCTTGAAACCACGAGGTGCAGGACAATGTCTAGCTATATGTCCCACTCCTTCACACCTCAAACAGATAGGTTGGCCATCATCTGTATACTTGGGCTTGACTCTGGGATTGCCAATCGTGTTACCACTCGACCCAACCTTCTGTACAGTGAGTTCACGGACCGCATTAGTGAGTTCTCCAATCGCTTTACCCTGCTGAGTGATTATCTTGACTACCTCCTGCAGAGCCCCAACCATGTCACTTTGTGCAGAACTGACCGGATTTGAAGGTTCTGACATCCCTTCGGAACATGTACTCATGATGTTTCGACTCCTGGCCACATTAGCTCCACGGGGTCGGTCCTCCACAGCCCACATCATGGCCTCCTCACGGACGTTAAATAGGGTAGACTGAGGCTTTTCTCTGACAAGCTTGCGCAGCTCTCTACGTAGGGTTGCATCTCTTATGCCTTCGATAAACTGATCTCTTAATGCGAGTTGGGGGTCAGACACAGCATTATTAGACTGCTGGAGAGCAAAGTTAAGAAGTTGGGAGAGAGCATGAGAAAAGTCACGGATGTCTTCCCCCTCTAGCTGTCTACGTGCATAGAAAGCATGCAACAACTGTGGGGTAGTGCGTTTCTCCCTAAAGGCCCCTCTCAAATATGAAAACAGATCACTGGGTTGTTTGGTCTCCCCCCCCCATACACAGTTTGACTTCGTCTAAGGCTGAACCTCTTAAATGGGAAAGTATGAAATCCAACTGGTCATCAGTATTCAACCCCCTTACCCGAATTACACGTTCAACCTCGTCAATGAACTCATCTACAGATTGACCATCTTTAACATGATCACCACTGAATGGCAAAATTTGACGTTCCCTTGGAATATAAACATACGACCTAGTAGCATTATTCATATTAGCCAGGGTTGACATTACTTGGTCGTGTCTTCGACCTAACTCCAGAATTTGTGACTTCAGTTCTGCTACAGGATTACCCTCATCCTCATGACCCGCAGCCCCAGCATGGTCCACGTCCCGGCTGGCTCCAGCCCGAGCAGCTGGCACATCGTCGTCCTGGTCCATGCTCTTGCAATGTCCCTATTTCTAATGGCTCTGAGTCAGAAACAGTCACAGTCAATGCCAGCCAACCTGAAAGGCCAATTCGTTGTCGACGATTAGGCACCCGTCTGCGTTCCCAAAGCTGGTCCCTTGCTTCTCCGCAGACCCTCCAGGCACGTCACACTCCACACCGTCGAACTCCCAGGCGTCAGCACACGACCAGTTTCTCCCACTACCGTTGTCTATGTTTTAGTGCTATCCTATCTACACTAGCAATGGAACCCCACTCCTGGTACCAAAATTCTCTGTGGCCCGGTGTGAATATTAGTGACAACACTAGACACAGGGATTTAAATTATCTGTGGGATCGTTTATTCCAGACTGCACTTGAAACAGTGCAGCGTTAACTATGCAAATATGTGATACTAGACAGGAAAGCTTGTTACATTGGTTGGAATCAATAAAGATATTTTGTTATCAACTCTAGTCTCTCTTGTCTTTCTGTTCTCAGTCACCACATTAACAAATAAACTACTGGAATCTAATTAACATAGACAACGATAGTGGACTCGTATTCTGAAAAACACATACACAGATTGTTACAAGATTTGTCAACACAGAATACCAAATAAAGCTGCTTATCTTACATAAAAGATGCATGAAAAATGTAAAAATGAAGTTACATTTCCCAGTAACATTAATACATTCTAATCATTACAATGGCTAACATCCACTAAATATAAATCACTCTGAATTAACATTCTAATATTCCACAAAGAAATAATTAAATGACTCTTATTATAATAATCAAATTAAACTTACTGTTCATCAACACACTTTATAGCATGTACACACTGTCACATTGAATGCTGAACTCAATTCTCCTTTCTGTTGCTTCACACTCGGCCTGGAAAAACTCAGGAGGCCTTAAGAATACTCCTCTCCCCTGCTTCGAGATTTATTGTCGATCGGATTTCTCCACATAGGTATGCATCTCGAGTCGACAGAATTTCAAAGTTCCCTCAGCACAACACACAATCCTCACAACACACTAAGAGAGACTTCCAAGTTACTATATGTGCTTTTTTTGTTATTTTAACAGTAACATCTGCGTCTAATGGCCTCAGCACTCCACCGCATGAGCCGCACTTCAAATCACGTTGTGACCACGCGCTGTACACAGCAGAATCTCGCGATTCTTCCAGAATGTCACACATCGCGTTTCTTAAAGGGCTAGCGTACTATTCCATCAATTAATGAGAAAACCCTGGAACAGTCTGTGGTGTAACTTTCCTTATCCTAGAGCATTAGTTAACCAGTACAGTAATTGGTTTGATAACTTTTGACCTGGTTACACTATATTAGGATATTTTACTGTATTTTTACGGTATGTCTTTGGCACCCTTTGCTGCCAGTTATTTGACCCTTTTTTTACGATTTTATTTTTTACAGTGTACAGTACCATACTATGTACCATGGTACCATGGTAATATCTGAGGTACTAATGGTATGTACCATGAAGGTACTATGGTACTAGTATGGTATACCATGGTACATACTAGAAACAGCTACAGTACCATATATGTACCATGGTACCATCTGAGGTACTAATGGTATGTACCATGGTACTACTATGGTATACCATGGTACTACTATGGTATACCATGGTACGTACTGTAGTTTTTCATGGTAAAATTTCTTATGGGTTGACGCGCTCGCCGTTGTGCTATTCTGTGAAACGACAGGGGGCGAACTCTCGAGCAATTCACCTCTAAATCAACAGGAATCAGCAGCGAAGAAGTAGTTTGCCGTTTATTAGTAGTTTATTAATTGCTAATTCATAAAAGAGTAAATGCAGTAGGTTTATCGTAGCCTACTTTCACTGCATGTAAACTAGTTAAACAACTGAAGCCTTATTGGAGAGTGTTTAAACCTTAATTTTACCAGCAGGGCTTAATTCTGCTATTGTAGGCTTATTTTGTAGATGTAACCAATTACTTTAGACAAGTGCAAACTAAGTGCTTAATGCAAATGTGTTCCTGTTCACAAAATGAGATGTTATGGTCGCCCATCAATGCAAATGTCTCTGTGTATAGAAGGATCATAAACATGCTGGTACAGATCGTACCAGTTCGGCCAGATTCGGCTCGGAGTCGTCTATCTTCGGATGCGGCGCCGCGCGCAAAGTTAGAAAAAGTGCCGTGCACACCGCCAGGCGCAATGGGGTCTTGCGGACCCTACGCGCACGACCGCCCACACCGCAATGACGTCATTTTTGCCGCGCGCCCTTCGCGCTCTTGCGGACGCGTCGAGTATCTGCGTAGGGTGCGCGCAGTAGGTAAAGGCCAATTTATACTTCTGCGTAGGGTGCCCGCAGTAGGTACGGCGTAGCATACGCACAGACGCGTCCAATTGCGCGTACCCTTCGCCGTCGCCTGACGCGCACCTCCTCAAAAATGTAACTACACGTCGCGACGACGCGGACCGCAAGATCGGTGATTGGTCGGCTTGGTAGCATCGCATTTCCTCCTACGCATTTCTGCACGTACCTTCTCACACATTTCCATCACTGTCTATGATTTCCACACGTACCATCTCCTCCGACGTCTTCTCTCATTTCTGCCTTTCAGTTTTAGTAATTTCACTAAAGTGAACTGTTTTTCCACCTCAATAAGCTCCAACTCCAACATGATCCACTCTCTTTCAATCGCTATTGCTTGTAGTAACCTAGCCGCGAGGAATCTAAACACAGTGGAACATTAAAACTCTCCGCCGCCAACTAGCGTTTCGGAGCAGTACTGCAGAGCAACAAGACCTGAACGCAGAAGTATAAATGCTCATAACGGCGTCGCCTACGTGCGTAGCCAACGCCGCACATTACGGCGTACCCTCGACGCAGAAGTATAAATTGGCCTTACGGCGTAGCATACGTACAGACGCGTCCCATACCGCGTACCCTTCGCCGTCGCCTGACGCACACCTCCTCAAAAATGTAACTACACGTCGCGACGACGCGGACCGCAAGATCGGTGATTGGTCGGCTTGGTAGCATCACATTTCCTCCTACGCATTTCTGCACGTACCTTCTCACGCATTTCCACCACTGTCTATGATTTCCACACGTACCATCTCCTCCGACATCTTCTCTCATTTCTGCCTTTCAGTTTTAGTAATTTCACTAAAGTGAACTGTTTTTCCACCTCAATAAGCTCCAACTCCAACATGATCCACTCTCTTTCAATCGCTATTGCTTGTAGTAACCTAGCCGCGAGGAATCTAAACACAGTGGAACATTAAAACTCTCCGCCACCAACTAGCGTTTCGGAGCAGTACTGCAGAGCAACAAGACCTGAACGCAGAAGTATAAATGCTCATAACGGCGTCGCCTACGTGCGTAGCCAACGCCGCACATTACGGCGTACCCTCGACGCAGAAGTATAAATTGGCCTTACGGCGTAGCATACGTACAGACGCGTCCCATACCGCGTACCCTTCGCCGTCGCCTGACGCACACCTCCTCAAAAATGTAACTACACGTCGCGACGACGCGGACCGCAAGATCGGTGATTGGTCGGCTTGGTAGCATCACATTTCCTCCTACGCATTTCCGCACGTACCTTCTCACGCATTTCCACCACTGTCTATGATTTCCACACGTACCATCTCCTCCGACATCTTCTCTCATTTCTGCCTTTCAGTTTTAGTAATTTCACTAAAGTGAACTGTTTTTCCACCTCAATAAGCTCCAACTCCAACATGATCAGCTCTCTTTCAGTCGCTATTGCTTGTAGTAACCTAGCCGCGAGGAATCTAAACACAGTGGAACATTAAAACCCTCCGCCGCCAACTTGCGTTTCGGAGCAGTACTGCAGGGCATACCATCGACGCAGAAGTATAAATTGGCCTTAAACAAGGCGGCTTTCACACAGGACGCGGTATGCGCTGCGCGGCGCTATGAAACTCATTCAATGGCGCAGCGGTGCGCACCATTACAAGCTGTCAGAAAAGCTGTGTCATGGAGACAATATCTCAATTCAAGTTGGCTTGTCAGGTGTGTTTTAATTTATGTATAATTTCTTCGTTTGTTATTTGAATAAATGTTTTATTCTAAAAAAGAACTGAGCTCATGATTCGTGTGTTGATTTCGATGTTATATGTGTACATGCACACACACACATATATATATATATATATAATATCATACGGCATAGCGCAGCGCAAATCACGTTGTATCTGAAGGGCAACGTTCAACCCAGCGGCCAGCGAAGCACATACCGCGTCCTGTGTGAAAGCCCCTTTATTGAAGTATGGTCAAAAGGTGACGCCTTGGGGGTTGGAGCTTGAATAACACACAATTGCATGATACTAGTTTTCCTTATTATTTACAAACCAAATGATTTGAGTTAAGGAACTGGTTGAACCACAGCTTTTAAATTAGTTTTCCCAACACGATCAGATCCCCACTTTCTCATTTACATGCAATGCGAATGCAATATGCAATTTTCCCTAACAAGCCACTGAAACCAGACTGTAAGATAAATCAGTCACATTACGTAACGCATGGATTACTGTGCAGGAGAAAGGGATAGTTTAAAAAAATCTAAATTCTGTCATGTACTCACTTTTATGTCATTCCAACTCTGAATGGCTTTCTTTAGTCTGAAGATTTTTTTAAACAATATTTCAACCCGATTTCAGTGACTGTTTTGAAGAAATTCATACGTTGCGAAACGTATGAAAACAAACATTTTTAGAGAAATAAAAATAAGTGTGAAGGTCCTCCCCTAACTCCCTAAACTTTTGACCTCACTGGGAAGTAAGAAGATCATACAATTTCCACTAGCCACCAATTAGTCAAAGAAATTATTAAGAAATGCCATGAGATTGTGTTGTCTGTTTTGTTCATGTCTATGCAGCCTGTTCTCACGTAAATGTGTCTCTATAGTACACATTGTGTATTATCGTGCAATTTATGCACGCAAATGAGTTTTTACGTGCATATTTTACACAGGCGTTGGTAATACACACGCACCCCACACCACTAATTCTACCCACACATCTAAGTGACGCCTTGGGAAGCATTTTGACCATGCTTCAATATCCGACGCTTTAGGCACCCTTTAGCATCAGTTAGATGACACTTTCCTAGTGGTCTAACCCTAACCCTACCCCAGACCTAAACCTACCCGCGTCATCTAACTGACGCTAAGCGTCAGATATTGAAGCATGGTCAAAATTGTCAGTTAGATGATGCCTTGGGATGAGAATGCGTTGGCACCCCACACCACTACTAAACTTACCCTTAAGCCTTGTTCACACATGATTTTAAAACGTCGGGCTGAACTGTGCGGTTCACACTACATGACTTGCTCTCAGTGAAATCAGGAGTGTTCAAGTTGTTGAGCTGTTCACACCACACAACACAACTAGATTGATCCACAACAAGAGGTAACTCACTACACGAGTTGACAACACACTACATACAGATATAACCACGATCGGATGATGAGAGCAAATCATTTGTGACTCAATGAGAGCTGTTTCAGTTCAACGGTCTAAATCCTGAAAATAATCAAATAAATAACGAGTTGACAACAACTCTGTCACCCAACGATTCTATCTTGTCTACAAACCACGTTTTATCGCGAAAAAACACGCAATAAATAAATAAATAAATATTACCAATACGCCAATACCCAGCGAAGAAGAGAACACAACACGTGAATATGGACAGCCCATTCTCACCCCCAAGGCGTCACTTAACTGACATTTGGACATGCTTCAATATCTGACGCTTTAGGCGCCCTTTAGCGTCAGCTAGATGACGCCCTAGGATCGCGTGTACCCTACCCCCACCCCACACTTAAACCTAACCGCGTCCTCTAACTGACGCTTTTCCTTTTCCTTCTAAAGGGCGCCTAAAACGTCAAATATTGAAGCATGGTCAAAGGTGACGCCTTGGGGTGAGAATGCGTTGATATGGACGTCAGACAGAAACTAGTGCTGCACACTTTTTGCGCAACGATCTGCTCTGAGGGGAAAAAAATGCAAAACAAAAGAAAAACTAAGATTTACCTGGTAACTAAGATTTTCCTCAACCCATGCGTTGCTATGATTGGCTGTACTCATGACATCACTGAGGTTGAGTCGCGCGACGGCTCTGGATATCTAGCATGCTAGATATTTTTCTGGGCTCTGTGACGCGTCTGTGAGCGTTTTCGCTGCGTTGTTGGCTCTTTCATACTAACAGATTGGCAAGCGCTCATCGTCCGCTCATCGTCCGCTAATCCCCCGCGATAACACCCTGACCTGTCGGCAAGCTCAACGATTTGCAAATCGGGCATAAATTGGGCTTAAAATCATGTAGTGTGAACTTGGCTTAACCATCCTATGCATATATGCACGTAAAAACTAATTTTCGCATATAAATAGCACTATAAACACACTGCGTGCTATATGTAGTGTGATTGGGTTGGTTTAGGATTAGCATTTTGCAGATGAACATTGTTTTGGTTGTGCTTTGTTTCTGCGTGATTGAATATGACCCTTCAAAATAGATAATGCTTTAATGAACTCTATTAGAGATCTACACTCTGTTCAATAAAATTCCTTACTAATCTGTTGAGTAATAAAAATGGCATCTCATTATTGCTTTTAGATTTTTTAGATTTAGCCAAGCCCATGTTGATTCTTGTTTTATTACGAGCTCTGTCACGTTCTCTTTTTTTCAGCAGATTCTCCTCTGTTAACCATTTTTTTTTTTAAAAAAACACACAAAAAACGGGTGATTCCCCAGAGGTTCGAGATTTAGTTAGTAATGGGCGATTTTGAAACAATTGCTTTGTGAAGCTTCGAAACCTTTTATAATAATAATAATTTGTTACATTTACATAGCCTAGCGCTTTTATGGGTACTCAAAGCACTTTACAAATCGTAGTTTGGAGCGTGTATCAAACTGCCAAAGTCATGGGATTTCAGTAATTGACGCTTCGCTACACGTCATAACTGTTTCGAAGCGGATTTTGCAATTTCCATCCCACTAGGTTTAAAACTCTCACACCACATGTCCATATTTTCACTCAGTCACTTTTGATATGAAACAAAGTCTCAGAATTAATTTTTTGTACGTTTAATTACAAAATTCAAACAATAAATACAGTTTTGGCTGGGAGCTCATGTGAACCGATCATCTCTTCCTCTTTACTTACAGTACAAAATAAACATAAATGGACATCAGTTGGTTGAAAGAACCATGGACAAAACAGCTTGTAAACAATATGTCACATAATGTTACGTACATTTACCTCATATAAGCCATTCTATAAACTGTATAGTTAATGATAAAAAATTATTCCAGAGTGTATTTCGAAGAAAAAAAGCATTATATTGCATAGGCCTGCTAATACCAAAGTTATTATAATGTTATTACTATTATAAAAATAGCCTTATGCAATTGCGTACAAATCAGTTATTAATAACACTGTAGAAATGACACGATCAATAAGTCATGACAACATATGTTTTTATATTGTTATAACTCATCAAAATAGGTTTAACAATTTTAAGTTGAAATGACTTGCACAGCCAAGTTGATTGTAGGCTATTGCCTACTTAAAATGTAAGGCAGCAAGCTTTATAACATAACATATAAAATAACATACCAGCTGCAGGGTTCCCTGTAGTTTATAACACTAGTTCAGAAAGATTTGTATCATGAGATTTGTGTGATATAGACACAATCACACACACACATACACACACACAAAACACACACAATTCTCACTCGAAGCTGAACTCAAAAGTTGCCAGCCCAGTAATACGTTTATTATAGTGAATCAGGGTTAAAAAAATAATAATAATTAAAAAGAAAAAAAAAAAACATTTGGAAGAAGGATTGATGATGTATTGTGTTACAGTGTACTATTAAAGTGTGGCAATAGCTTTTCAAAAAAACTAGGGATGACTACACGCATCCAGTTTTAAAATCCGGTTTATGAGGAATTAAATATTTAACTGCTGTTCTCTGCCTGTTGTTCAAACTTGTCCTGCCTTTCTCCATAAGCAGAATTGCAGCACTAATATACTGAATAAATGCATCTTTGTCAAGGGAGGGCAGCCAGAGAACGTGACAGTCTGAAACGCTGCTTCACTGTTGTGCCAGAGGTCAGACCAACAATCACAAGTTCTGTATCGTCGTCAAATGGGGATATACGGAAAATGATGTTCTGCTATAATCCATAACATATTCAAACCTTCACATAAAAGACCTTTGTATTTTCTGAATAGTTGCATTATTCACATATTTGCTCATTTCAGGTCGGTGTGGAAAACGCTTTCAGCTTCTCCCTCAAGTGGGTTTAAGAGCAGTTTAAAAATGATGTGTATTCACTACATTGCAACAAATATCAAAGAAATAGTGCAATATATGGCAGAGGGTAAAAGTGTCAAGGTGGACAAATAAATAATTTACTATCTTCTTTTCAAATCAGATTTATGAACTAAAAAAACGTGGTTTCACTGTGCCACTGTTCAGTTTTTACAACATCATAATTCAAATTTGCACATATTTAGTGACTTATCCATTCCAACAGTTAAGATATGAAAAGGCTTTGCTTGCTACTGCTCAGCAGCATGTCTTTCATAAAAGAGGTTTTAGATAAAGGTTTTGTCAACATGCAAGGAATACTGACTAACAAAAGACTTTTCATTCTTTCGAATGAAAAAGGAAGCTTCCATTCAGCTCGTGAGCCATGTTGTGCTTTTGTGATGTATTTGTTATTCTTTCTTTTCAAAATTTTATGTGCGGTCATTTTTGAACATGTAGAGCGAAACAACGCTAAGCAAATAAGTAAGACACGTTTAAGATGGTTAGGAAATGTTTGCATAACCTTCTCAAACTCCTCCTTTCCCTGAACTCAACAGGATGCAAATGAATGCAGTTTGCGTCATCATTGACACACACAACATGCACACGAGTATTCTGACAGATGTGAAAATTCTAGAAAACCAAAACATAATCTTTTTTGCTCAAAAGTGACCTTAGAGCAGCAAAGGGTTAAACTATTGTTCCTTTAGTTTAGCTATTTCCACCCTGTAAGGTATTACATGATCAATTAGTTAGACAACGTGTGTTTACATTGCTTTAACGCATGAAAATGTTCAATTTTTTATGTTAGATTCAACTAATTTTTTTTAAGTCATGTGATTTAAAACTGACTTAAATATCCAAGTTGATTGTACTTAAAAATTTAAGGCAGCAACTTTTTGTTGAATGTCGAATGATCCCCCCCCCCCCCCCCCCCCCCGGAATAGACAAATAAATACATTTTATGAATTTGAATTGTTATTATGGATGATAATAAACTGAATAAATATACATTGATTACAGTTGTTCTGACAAGGTCCATTCATAAAAGATTGTTGAAAAAACTGTTTTGATAAAGCTTAGACAAGAAGATAACTGTCCTCTGTTTTCACTTCTCTTATTTGCACAGATGTTTTTAGGCCTGAGTATTTAACCCCCGAGAGCTTTGATAAAAGTCACAGTAACCCGCTTAAAGTACATTCAAGTAGGCAAATCAGGTTTTGCATAACTGTCATTTCATTCAATTTAACTGCAATTAACTTTGTCCTTTATCAGCAATTTCACAACAGTTCAAGTGTAGCCACAATAAAGGTGAAGCCTGACTTATCAGCAGCATGGCAATTTGGCGTGAGAAGGCCAATGACCTTGAGTTTTATAGATGTTATAATAAAGAACAGTAATAAAGTAACTCTCTGGTATGTTCCTTCACTTTAACAGGTTAAAATAGGTAAGCAATCAAAGCAAAGGAGTAAAGGAGTTTCCCGGGTAACAAACTTTGTTTCTCCTAGTCATAAAATACTCCAATGCAGCCTATTCAAATGCACATAGGCTATTTCATGCTTACTCAAAGTGCCAGTAAGCCTTCTCTTTTTTAAGAAATATCCAAATAGTTGTATTTTACTTTTAAACAATAACATAAAAATAATCATAGTGTAAATGTCGAATCAAGGCCAAACTAGCCTTTGAGGATATAGTTAGCATTTAGGGGTAGCCAGCCTATGTAAAATATTAACAGATTTGTGTACAAAAAAAGTATATTTAATTACGACAATGTTAAACTGCTTCACAATCCCACAGAGTATATTTTCTGTGGTAGTGGGGGGGAAAAACCACTACCATCTTAATCAAGCGTCTGTTCCGGATGAGACCAACATGAGCTTTCCTTTCCACCGCGTTACAGTGCTGAGTTCGCCCTTTAAATAAGCCCCGCCCCGAAATCAGTCGATCAAATTCGGCATCACACTTCTTAGCCGTCGACCAATCACGTTCGTCCGGGGTGGTCTTAAGACGGTGGTCCGGGAAGACGTCATCCAATAGAATCGCTTGCTCCTCGGACAAAAGCGATGCGACAATCATCGCTTACCTTGTGAGCCGCCCATTATTCGTGTTCATTCACTAGTTATTAAAGGAGACACGACAGTAGATAGCGGAACACAAATTAAGACTAACGGTCTCACGGCTCAAGTCTTTTAAAAACACAAAAACGCCCCGCTGAGCTGTAACTTCTGTTCCAGTGGGTTCGTAAGCGCTATTGTATTGTCTTTAGACTTTGTTTGTTTTCAAGACTGTATAACGGTATATATCCAAATCTAAAACTTCATGTAATATTTGCATACATTAAATGTGTAGCCAGAGTTGTTCGGCTCAGGCTAGAAATGATTATATCTCAAAGTTGGGCTATCATGACACTTATTTATCTGTTTCTTAACCTATAAATTGCGTCAGGACAGTAAAAGTAGGCTATATTTATCTGATGTTCTGACATTTACACACACATATCAGCCTTGAAAACCCCTTTAAATCGTGACCTCAGCT
Source organism: Pimephales promelas (assembly GCF_016745375.1). The sequence goes on from NW_024121987.1 coordinate 3,508,197, forward strand.
CTGAGGGAGGTTTAACACGCCCTCTCTCCAAAAAGTGTGTTTCTCATGCATGACTGGCTCATTTGAATCTGGATAGGGAGGTGGAGAAGACCTCTGGCTGCTTTAGAGCCAGAGCTGATATATCAGCATCCGAGAAACACATCCGTTAATCGCACATCACTGGGATCGTGTTTGCTGAATATCCAATGATAATAGAAGGGAAACGATTCCGGCTTTGAGAAGAACTGAGACATACCGGGGGGTTCTCGATTAACGATAGAAGTTCGGACCAGAGAAAAGGAGAAAGAAAGAATAGTGTTATTTTTTCCCCATACAGATCAGCCAATTTTAAACCATCAATAATGACTAGAAGATCGTGTGCCATTTACGCCACGGGATCGTGTGCGCTCATTTGCTCATTTTGGGGATCGCCCTTCTGGTGGCTCAAGTCTTCCAAACAATGATTCAGGAGCGGTTAAAAAAGGTAAGTTAAGTCTTTTATGGGGAAAAGTGTTTAATTAAACTTGTTTAATTTTTACAAAAAGCTCTTGTTGTGTTATAAACCCGGCTTTTAAAGTGAGTCAGTGCTGCTGTTGTCCTACCAGGGGCTTCTGTGTGTTGAGCATCACACGGATACGAACAAACATTGCGAAATCGCCTAAATATCGTCACATCAACCTATTCAATCTAATGATGGTCATTGGAATTGCTAAAACGTTACCAAAGTTCCCATTCTCACTCGCGGTGAGAGACCCAGGCTACACAATCTCATGTTATGTACACTAAAAAAACTGTATTTCAGCCCTATAATGCTCCTCCTTTTACGTGTTAGGTGGTCAAAACACATGGTATTAAATTACCGTGATGTAAATGTGGGTTTGTTAGTAACCCTGATTAAAGTGGGCTGGTCTGTGACCACGAAGCATATATCATATTGCGGAAAATACTTCTTTCCACCCAGTCAGTCTCTCTCTAATCTACCTCAGCGGCTCTGTCTGTCTCTCTGTTTATTAAATGCTTTTCATTGCAACACCACTGGGATGAATCACTCTTCTTTTAATGTTACGGGAAAGGTTGTTCATTCACATAGCGTAGCATATTACATGACCGGGGGAGGTGTGTGTGGCTGTGGGGGAGGGTCTCAGCATGTCCTCCTTAGAAAAATACTTGGAATTGTGGCCTCCATTACCCCCCAGTATTTTTAACCAAGTGTAGTATTCTCTGATCAGTGTGACCCCCTTGACCTGGAATTCTAGGGTGTGTGTTTGTGGTGGTCTGTGAGGGACGCTAACTTTGCTGGGGATGTTGTTCAGTGGTTGTCATTTATTTAAAGTTGGTTTAAAGCCTTATAACTTACCTTCATTATATATTGTTTCTTTTCATTCACGTCTTCATGTCACAGAAACATGTGATATTGAGCCGGTAGGCTTAAGTTCTCTAGACAATGCAACTTTTTCAAGCCCTTAGGTGATGTGTGTTTTTGAGAGTGTAGGGTGTGAAGTTGAGTTTGTATAAGTGAAGCAGGTGTAGCTCTGAGAAAAGTGTTTGTTTCATTTATTGCTAAAGTTGAGATCCCTTTGATGTAAGCTTGTGAATGTATTCATTCCTTGCTGGGAATTAATGTCTACTTTTAAAACTGCACCTCCTAGCCGTGTAAGGACTTTGGTAAAACATGTTGTTATCTATGAACGTATCCATTTCCATGTTGCGGAGACCAATATGCTCTGGCCTTTTGTAATGTTAACTACTTGCGTAAAAAATGACTTTCCTATCAAAATGCAAACATTTATTGTTTTTCTTACCTTGGCTGTATTTGGTCGAGCAAGGCTTCGAAAATGTTGTTCTGACTGACATGGTTTAATGTCCAATGGGACCTTCAAAAACTTCTCTTCTCAAGTTGATGAGCACAGCAGAAAACTAAATCAAATTCCTGAGGTTTATCTGTATTATTTATTTTTTAAATAATTAGTATTTATATCATATCCCATTGAACAGTTGTAAGCAGGCTAATGAGTTATACAGGATGTAACCATGTACACAAATTTAAAGTCAGTAGGATTTTTTTTTTTTTTAGAAATAAATGTTTTGTCCAGCAAGGATACATTAAATTGATCAAAAGTGACAGTAAAGACATTAGTAATTAAAAAAAGAAGCATTTACTTTAAATAGAGTTTTTTTTTTTTTACTTTTATCAGAGAATCTTGGAAAAGTATCTCTTTCCACAAAAATATGTAGCTGCAATCAAATCAGCATATAAGAATGATTTCTGAAGCATCATGTGACACTGAAGACTGGAGGAATGAGCCTGAAAATTCAGCTTTTGCCATCACAGTAAAAAATAGTTTTTAATTAAGTTCT
>NW_024121987.1:3511033-3730841 GCF_016745375.1 Pimephales promelas
AGTAGCTCCAGCCATTAAGTTCTTCCACAAGACACTTTGCGATTTTTGTTTAATAACCACTGGAGCAACAAACGTTACATTGGTGTGTACCTTTACATTTGAAAAACACATTTATATGTAAATATAATGTAAACAACAATACATTTTGAACACATTAGCTGCTATTGACATGGACCCTAATAATCATTTTTGTTTGCTGGACTAGCATTGACCACATCAATCGGATATATTACGCGGATTTTTCCGCAGCTGCCATTTTGAAATCAAAAGCGAGGCCCCGGTGGGAGAACCCCGGAAGTACAGATAGACAAAGATGCCTTGGACTACCTGAAGCTGTTGCTGCGATTGACTAAATTGGATGTTTAAAATCAAATATAGGATATGTTATATAGCTTCTTCTTTTTTATGTTCTGAATTATATATAAAAATATATATATTTATAAATTAATTTCACTCGTATATAGTCTAAAGTATGAAAGAAATATATGTAGCCTACATTTTTAGAATAACTCATTTCTACATTAAACACAAAACATACGCCATCGCATTCGCGACTTTCCTATGATAAAAGCGGGCACTTCCGGTTTTCTTCCCACCAGAGCCATTTCAAAATGGCGGCTGTGTGAAATCAGCGTATAGAGCTAGGGTTAGAAACCCTTATATCCATGAATGAATTTAAAACTACTGTAAAGAGTGTTGTGATGGAGACATGTCCTTGTTTTTCTTAAGAGTCTTATTGTGTTTTCTTTTGTACTTCTTTTATTCATGAAAATGTAATTTGGTGTTTGTTATGTTTTGCATTTGTTGTATGCATATGCAACCTGTATCCTTCTTCACAATTAGGTAAAAGCTGTCATGTCAGTTCAGGTAAGTAGGGATGTTGTAGTTCTGTACTATATGCGGGGAAATTAGCAATAGACAAAAAGCGCACTGCACATTGTATACCTTGAAAAGTTGAAAACTTTGACAAAACTGGCAGTTCAACCCACGTAAACACTTGGAGTTAGGACTAGGGTGTGTCCTGTAGGGTAGTGGTGGGTGGGACACAGGCCACACCCTAGATTGCCAAAAAAACGACAAACAATTAAAAAAAAAAATCGTAAAATAAAATCCAAAATATAGTTTTGTTTGTAATGAAACAAAGTCAAATACATTTTCAAATGACAAAGCGCAACTAATACGTGACAGTTCACCCCAAGTAAACTTGGAGTTAGGACTAGGGTCTGTCCTGTAGGGTAGTGGTGGGTGGGACACAGGCCACACCCTAGATTGCCAAAAAAACGACAAACAATTAAAAAAAAAATCGTAAAATAAAATCCAAAATATAGTTTTGTTTGTAATGAAACAAAGTCAAACACATTTTCAAATGACAAAGCGCAACTAATACCCAGATATAATTGTTTTAAAATGGAAAATCTGTGGTTAATTTGCTTTTTCGTCGCAATGGCTCCTAGCTCTGCTGTAGTCCTCTGGGTTGAACTGACCAATTATTTGCCCATGGCACAGTCTGTCTTAGTCTGCATCCTTAAAACCTGTATCCATCTTCACAGTTAGGTAAAAGCTGCCATTTCAGTTCAGCTAAGTAGGGAAGTTGTAGTGCTGCACTATGTGCAGGGAAATTACCAATGGACAAAAAGCGTACTGCGCATTGTATACCTTGGAAAGTTAGAAAATTAGACAAAGCTGGCAGTTCACCCCACATAAACAATTGGAGTTAGGACTAGGGTGTGTCCTGTAAGGTAGTGGTGGGTGGGACACAGGCCACACCCTAGATTGCCAAAAAAACGACAAACAATTTAAAAAAAATTGCAAAATAAAATCCAAAATATACTTTTGTTTGTAATGAAACAAAGTCAAATACATTTGCAAATGACAAAGCGCAACTAATACCTGACAGTTCACCCCAAGTAAACTTGGAGTTAGGACTAGGGTGTGTCCTGTAGGGTAGTGGTGGGTGGGACACAGGCCACACCCTAGATTGCCAAAAAAACGACAAACAATTTTTAAAAAAAATCGTAAAATAAAATCCAAAATATAGTTTTGTTTGTAATTAAACAAAGTCAAACACATTTTCAAATGACAAAGCACAACTAATACGTGACAGTTCACCCCAAGTAAACTTGGAGTTAGGACTAGGGTGTGTCCTGTAGGGTAGTGGTGGGTGGGACACAGGTCACACCCTAGATTGCCAAAAAAACGACAAACAATTTTTAAAAAAAAAATCGTAAAATAAAATCCGAAATATAGTTTTGTTTGTAATGAAACAAAGTCAAATACATTTTCAAATGACAAAGCGCAACTAATACGTGACAGTTCACCCCAAGTAAACTTGGAGTTAGGACTAGGGTGTGTCCTCTAGGGTAGTGGTGGGTGGGACACAGGCCACACCCTAGATTGCCAAAAATTGACAAACAATTAAAAAAAAAAGGTCAAATAAAATCTAAAATATAGTTTTGTTTGTAATTAAACAAAGTCAAACACATTTTCAAATGACAAAGCGCAACTAATACGTGACAGTTCACCCCAAGTAAACTTGGAGTTAGGACTAGGGTGTGTCCTGTAGGGTAGTGGTGGGTGGGACACAGGCCACACCCTAGATTGCCAAAAATTGACAAACAATTAAAAAAAAAAGGTCAAATAAAATCTAAAATATAGTTTTGTTTGTAATTAAACAAAGTCAAACACATTTTCAAATGACAAAGCGCAACTAATACGTGACAGTTCACCCCAAGTAAACTTGGAGTTAGGACTAGGGTGTGTCCTCTAGGGTAGTGGTGGGTGGGACACAGGCCACACCCTAGATTGCCAAAAATTGACAAACAATTAAAAAAAAAAGGTCAAATAAAATCTAAAATATAGTTTTGTTTGTAATTAAACAAAGTCAAACACATTTTCAAATGACAAAGCGCAACTAATACCCAGATATAATTGTTTTAAAATAGAAAATCTGTGGTTAATTTGCTTTTTCGTCGCAATGGCTCCTAGCTCTGCTGTAGTCCTCTGGGTTGAACTGACCAATTATTTGCCCATGGCACAGTCTGTCTTAGTCTGCATCCAGAAAACCTGTATCCGTCTTCACAGTTAGGTAAAAGCTGCCATTTGAGTTCAGCTAAGTAGGGCCGTTGTAGTGCTGTACTATGTGCGGGGAAATTAGCAATGGACAAAAAGCGCACTGCGCATTGTATACCTTGGAAAGTTAGAAAATTAGACAAAGCTGGCAGTTCACCCCACGTAAACACTTGGAGTTAGGACTAGGGTGTGTCCTGTAAGGTAGTGGTGGGTGGGACACAGGCCACGCCCTAGATTGCCAAAAAATGACAAACAATTAAAAAAAAAAGATCAAATAAAATCTAAAATATAGTTTTGTTTGTAATGAAACAAAGTCAAACACATTTTCAAATGACAACGCCCTACTAATACCCAGATATAATTGTTTTAAAATAGAAAATCTGTGGTTAATTTGCCTTTTCGTCGCAATGGCTCCTAGCTCTGGTGCAGTCCTCTGGGTTGAACTGACCAATTATTAGGCGACGCTGGATGGCCATCGGTGGACGCCTCGACGCTCCCCGCCCCCGGTGGACGGCGACGGCTCCTCGGGTGCCTTGGGCAGACGGCAGGAGTCCCCCGCTCCCTGCTCCTCCCCTTAACTGGCGGATGGCAGCAGGCTCCGGCCCACGGCAAGCGGCGGTGACTCCTCCTCTCCCTTCCGGAAGGCAGCCGCCCCTCCATTCTCAGGCGGTCGGCGGCGAGCTCGGCCGTCCCACCGGCAACGCACCCCAGTGCCCCGCCTCGAGCGTCCATGGCCGCGAGTCCCCCGCTCCCTGCTCCTCCCCTTATGCGGCGGACGGCAGCAGGCTCCGGCCCACGGCGAGCGGCGGCGACTCGCGCACCATGCTCGATGGCAATGCGGATTCCCCACAGCGGCGATGACTCTTGGACAGCCTTGGAAAGTTAGAAAATTAGACAAAGCTGGCAGTTCATCTCACGTAAACACTTGGAGTTAGGACTAGGGTGTGTCCTGTAAGGTAGTGGTGGGTGGGACACAGGCCACGCCCTAGATTGCCAAAAAATGACAAACGATTAAAAAAAAAAAGGTCAAATAAAATCTAAAATATAGTTTTGTTTGTAATTAAACAAAGTCAAACACATTTTCAAATGACAAAGCGCAACTAATACCCAGATATAATTGTTTTAAAATAGAAAATCTATGGTTAATTTGCCTTTTCGTCACAATGGCTCCTAGCTCTGGTGCAGTCCTCTGGGTTGAACTGACCAATTATTTGCCCATGGCACAGTCTGTCTTAGTCTGCATCCAGAAAACCTGCATCCGTCTTCACAGTTAGGTAAAAGCTGCCATTTCAGTTCAGCTAAGTAGGGAAGTTGTAGTGCTGTACTATGTGCGGGGAAATTAGCAATGGACAAAAAGCGCACTGCGCATTGTATACCTTGGAAAATTAGACAAAGCTTGCAGTTCACCCCACGTAAACACTTGGAGTTAGGACTAGGGTGTGTCCTGTAAGGTAGTAGTGGGTGGGACACAGGCCACACCCTAGATTGCCAAAAAACGACAAACAATTTAAAAAAGTATCGTAAAATAAAATCCAAAATATAGTTTTCTTGGTAATGAAACAAAGTCAAATACATTTTCAAATGACAAAGCGCAACTAATACCTGACAGTTCACCCCAAGTAAACTTGGAGTTAGGACTAGGGTGTGTCCTGTAAGGTAGTGGTGGGTGGGACACAGGCCACACCCTAGATTGCCAAAAATCGACAAACAATTCTATATAAAAAAGGTGAAATAAAAGTCTAGGTATAGTTACTTTTGTAATTAAAATCAAACACATTTTCAAATGACAAAGCGCAACTAATACCCAGATATAATTGTTTTAAAATAGAAAATCTGTGGTTAATTTGCCTTTTCGTCGCAATGGCTCCTAGCTCTGGTGCAGTCCTCTGGGTTGGACCGACCAATTATTTGCCCATGGCACAGTCTGTCTTAGTCTGCATCCAGAAAACCTGTATCCGTCTTCACAATTAGGTAAAATCTGTCATTTCATTTCAGGTAAGTAGGGATGTTGTAGTGCTGTACTATGTGCGGGGAAATTAGCAATGGACAAAAAGCGCACTGCGCATTGTATACCTTGGAAAGTTAGAAAATTAGACAAAGCTGGCAGTTCACCCCACGTAAACACTTGGAGTTAGGACTAGGGTGTGTCCTGTAAGGTAGTGGTGGGTGGGACACAGGCCACACCCTAGATTGTCAAAAAACGACAAACAATTTAAAAAAAATTTTGTAAAATAAAATCCAAAATATAGTTTTGTTTGTAATGAAACAAAGTCAAATACATTTTCAAATGACAAAGCGCAACTAATACCTTCTTCTTCTTCTTGTATGGTTCCAGCAGTGTAGACGCTGCTGAGCGTATTACTGCCCTCCACGGGTCAAAGTTTGTACTAAATTCTTACATACAATCCTGTGTCATGCAAGAATTGAAGAACTGCTTTGGAGATCAGTTTATGCTCGTCACTGTGTCCAAACAAAAATAAAACAGAAAAAGCCTTAACTCCATGTCCTGACAGTTTACTAAAGAGAACATTTCTTTCAACCCTATACTTTCTGCATTCCAGGAAAACATGCCCTACAGTCTCAAGACTCCCACATTCACACAAGCCAGAAACATGCTTCCCTACAATGTGCAAAGAATAATTCAACCCACAGTGCCCTAATCTCAATCTGCACATTGAGTCCCTGCGGGACAAAAAGTTACATGAGCATCTTTTCCTAACTTCAGGTTGTATAGAAAAGTAATGTCTACCCCTAATTTCCTTTTCCCACCCTCTCTGCCATTCTTTTATTAATCTCTCTTTAATTTTTTCTCTTAATTCCACTCTTCCTAATAATACATGAACATCTACTTCTCTTCCTAAGCTCTCCTTTGCAATATTATCCACTCGTTCATTCCCACTCACCCCAGCATGCCCGGGGACCCAGCAAAAACTGATGTTGCAAATAAACCTAGTACTAAAAACCACATTCAGGATGTCATTGACAATGTCAGGACGAGATTTAGATTTTCCTACTTTTAAATTATCTAGAGCACCTACAGAATCAGAGCAGATAATAACTTCTCTAGGTTTGTCTTCCTCAATCCACCATAGAGCCCATAGAATTGCCATTAATTCAGCAGTGAGGACAGAACTTCCATTAGAAATACGCCGACTAATTTCCAACCCTAACTGTTCCACATACACCCCAAATCCAGCTCTCCCACTAACTGGATCTCGAGATCCATCTGTAAAAATAATCATTGTGCTCTGACTAATTGAATTAAGATATTGCCCTATTTTTGGTGCCACTTTCCACTTATCTTTTTCCTGTAAAAAACCCAACTCAATATTAATTTCAGGCAACATCCAATATGGTTTTGGTAACCAGCTTGTGTGCTCTAAAATACCTCCTTGATCCATACTCATCTTCCCTGCCCACTGATTTACTATGACAAAAAATGTATTATATCTATGAGCTCCAGCAACCTCTTGTAACAGACACCTTGCTGGGAAGGTATGATTACACCCACTAAGTTTTACCCAGTACTGCAACCCTAATTTAATACGTCTTAACCATAAGGGCATTTCTCCCATTTCAATGAGTAGTGCAGGAACTGGGAAAGTTCTAACGGCCCCACAGCAAAGCCTCAAAGCCCTTGCCTGCACCCCATCTAACCTAGATAGAACAGTTTTGGAAGCAGATCCATACACAAAGCACCCATAATCTAGAGCAGATCTAATCATGGCCTGATAAATTAGCAGCATCGTCTCTCTATTAGCCCCCCACTCACACCCAGTCAAACTTCTCATTACATTCAAAACTTTTTCACACTTCAGCACAATTTTATCTGCATGCACAGCCCAAGTCATACGTTCTTCAAACCAAACGCCTAAAAATGTAAAAACCTTTACCTTCTCCAATGGAGACCCATACATATATAGCCCTAGTTTTGGTAACTTTCTTTTAAAACCAAATATTATATATTTAGTCTTAGAAGGAGAGATTTTGAAGCCCCATGTGTTCCCCCATTCCTCTACAGATAATAACACTCTTTGAATCAACTAATACCTGACAGTTCACCCCAAGTAAACTTGGAGTTAGGACTAGGGTGTGTCCTGTAAGGTAGTGGTGGGTGGGACACAGGCCACACCCTAGATTGCCAAAAAACGACAAACAATTTAAAAAAAATCGTAAAATAAAATCCAAAATATAGTTTTGTTTGTAATGAAACAAAGTCAAATAAATTTTCAAATGACAAAGCGCAACTAATACCTGACAGTTCGCCCCAAGTAAACTTGGAGTTAGGACTAGGGTGTGTCCTGTAAGGTAGTGGTGGGTGGGACACAGGCCACGCCCTAGATTGCCAAAAAATGACAAACAATTAAAAAAAAATGATCAAATATAATCTAAAATATAGTTCCCTTTCGTAGTCACTTCGAGTTACGTCAGAAGTGATGGAGATTGGGGGTTTCGCATAGAAAGCCAATCCTCATCGAGTATTTAATCACGAGCCAATGGCATGCAATGCCTTGGGGCTGCGGAAATTTGCATAGCGTACTCCGCCCTACTCCGTGATTATAAAAGGAGGAAGTGAACGCAACCGCAGTATGTTTTCGCTTTGGAGCCAAGAGATTTCTTCACTCCTCAAGCCATTCTCACTGATTCAAGACTCTTCGAGACTGGCGTCCTCTTCAGTGTTGGTGTGACGGCGGTACCCAGCGAGACTCTGCATTGCCTGCGATCTGAGCAGTGGTCTGCCAGACTTTGCGCTTCTCCCTGGTCGCCTCAGCGCTGAAAGAGTGAATTTCCTCCTCTCTAGTGAAAGAGCTGCACCCGCACGTCTTTTTAAAGACGATTCGCCCGTGTTCTTCTGGGTGCGATCGATTCATGTCATTTTCTGATGGCCACGATCGCTGCTCTGTGTGCCTGGGCTTTCAGCATGCAGTAGCAGCATTCGTGGATGACTCATGTTCCTTCTGTGGGAACATGAGCATCTCTACACTGTGATCTAGGCTGATAAAGTGAGAGTCCCCTTGTCCGTTACTCGTTCTGCTTCTTCTTCTAGAAGCTCTTCGACTCGCGGACAGGGTGATATGATGGTGATTGTGTGGCACAACCCCCGACGCTAGTTCCTTGGGCCACACCCACCACTCCAGTGTTAGAGCCAGTGAGCGCTGTATCGCTTCAGGCGTCTGCCTCTTTGCAGGTACCGTCTGTTTCGTTCAGCGCTCCAGAGGATGATGCGATGTCGATCGCAGCATCACAAGGCGGGCTTGACTCCTCCGGAAGTGAGGATGCGGCTGCGTTGCCTCCCTCGGGAGCGTCAACGTCGCCATGTCTGATCCCGCGATGACGGCCATGCTATCTCGGGCCTCCGTGAGCATCGGGTGGGAGTGGAACTCCGCCCTGTCCCGATCTCACGGGGCTGGATAATTGGTTTTTGGGTAACGCTGCCGCCTCTCGGCCACAGCCAACCCCAATTTCCTTTTTCCCCGAGTTGCATGCGGAACTGACACACACTTGGGTGTCCCCCCGAGAGCGTGCTTCAGTTTCCCCGCCTTTCCTCCCCTCGGCGACGCGGTTGCCTGTGGGTACGCTGGGACTCCCCCGGTGGAGCGCTCTGTTGCGATGCAGCTGCGTCCGCAGAGCGCGTCCTCCCGCGGTGCTCCCAGATGCCCATCCAAAGCCTATAGGTTCTCGTCGTCTATGGCGGCGCGATCCTGTAGAGCCGCGGGACAGGCAGCCTCCGCCCTGCATATGATGAGCACCTGCTAGCTGCTCAGGAATGTGCACGAGGAGGGGACGGACCAAGCGAGCTGCGAGCCTGCCGCCGACCTTGCTCTCAAACGGGCGACGGAAGCGGCCGCTCGCTCCCTTGGTCAGGTGATGCCCACCACTGTGGTCCAGGAGCATCATCTAAATGTTTCAGCGGTGCGGTCCAGGACTTTGCCCAGCACTTCTCGACCGCCTAGGAGCAGACGGAGGCGGGTTTACACTTCTGCCCAGACGGCCAGCTGCTGCCTCCACCCAGTCGTCGGCTCAGACGCCTCTGCCCGCTCGCCGCCGAGGACGCCCCCCTGCGGCTCCCTTCCCTCCCACGCGGCCCCAGCAGCAGCCTTCAGCCAGTTCGCGTCGTGGAGGAGGCCACAGGTAAGCATCACAGCCCCCTCAGGCCGCGTGCCCCACTAACGCCAGGCGAAGCGATGTTCCTGAGACGGGCTGCTCAGTGATAGTGTCACGGTTTTTCACAGGAGGCGGTAGCAGGGCCCCTCCTTCCCCCGGTGGAGGGCCGGTGGAGAATCTTTTGTTCTAGCTAGCTCCTCCTTCAACCGCCTTGAGCTGGTTGAAGAAAAACTGACACTATTGTAACAACCGCACGAACTTCAAAGAAGGCAGAGACCAGCACACAGATGGCAATTACGCACACAACTCTTTATTAAGTGCTAAAATACAACTTCATCTGTTAAAACACGTTACCCCCCTGATTTAGGTTGTAGGCCGGCCTATTAGCCCGAAGTCAGATCAGTCCACGTCCGATGAGGATGAGAACGCTTTACCAGGCGCACACTTAATCGACCGCGATCGAAGCAGTCCACATTCAGTGAGGAGGTTGAGACACTTTGGTAGGCGCAGCACTTGAGTTGTCACATCGGTCAGGAGCTCCCCTATCCTGGATCATATTCAAAACCCTAACTACCTAGCACAATCACCCCCCACTAGCTGCCTATCTTCACCGCCGGAGACACTAATTATCCCGAGCGGCCGTCTAGCGTTTCCCACAAGTGTGAGCTCCCCCGGACCTCCTCTCGCAATACTCCAAAACCATCCCTTAAATAGACCTCGACTCCTCCCATATCAGCTGTACACATTCATTTAATTAGACGCTTCCATTCATTCTGATTAAGGGGCGTGCGTATTAATCCCACTCGTTTCCTTAATCATTACACTATCATTGAGCACACAGACTGGAATGAGCGCGCACGACGTCCCAGTGCGTCGCCCCGCTCATTCCTCTCTGTCTCTGAGGGTGCGGATGGGAGCATGTGTCGTCCCTCGACTACACCACTCCCCTCCCTCTCTATTGCCAGACCCCCGTGGAACGCTGGTCCTTCCCTGGTCTCTTCTGTCGGGGAACGGGGCTCGACTGTGCATCCGCACGGGGTAACTCCTGTGCGCATGCCGGTCTCCCTGTACCGCTGCCCCTCCGGGGGGACGTCTGTGGTTCGCATGCAGGGGCGGTTCTACAGGGGGGCAAGGGGGGGCAGGTGCCCCCCCACTCTAGAGCCTTGCCCCCCTAGCTGCCCCCCTAACTTTGATGATCCAAAAAAAATGTACTTGTAAAAATAACCTGCCACTCCACACGCTTCTCAAAATAGTGAAATAAACAATACATTTACCAAAAGTGAACAATTTAATTTTGTCATTTTAAATGTAGCCTATTATTAGCCCCTCCCCCTGATTCAACGTGCAGCAGCGGCGTTTGCTCAGTCTGGCTCTCACACACACAGACACAGCGAGTCTGCTGTGGGGCGGTGGAGTGGCCCTGCAACCCGACTGATGAGCTGCCCCAGAGCCTCTGAAGGTGAAGTGAGTTTCCCCGGGTGTAGTTTAAACACACGTTTAACTTAGTTACATTTAATGAATGTATTGTATGCTAAAGACGATTCAGCATCAGCAAAAACAGCGAGTCTATTACCTTAGCCAAAATCATCGGTCAAATTGCTCCCTCGTGATAAGCAGTGAATCAAGTTTACATGATTTACAAGATGGATTTCCAATATAATCTACAATTATAAAAGAAACATTACAAATGTAAACATTTAGAAGAAAAAAAGAAAAAACTTTGCATTTTTCGCCGCCAGGGCGCCGCGATTGTGCAGTTGACGCCACGGGGTTGGTTGGCTCAAGTTTAACAGGCTCTGGGCATTGAAAATCGCGACATCAAACTGTGTTTACACCAGTGTTTTGACCGCGAACGACTAATGTTAGGTACAGTCATTAGACAAAAAGACAACATCTAATGTTTTATGTTGACAAACTGCACATAGAAACATTGTTCGCGATGTCTGCCGTCATATTCCTGTCTCGTCAACACCATGTAACGTTAAGTTACGTTGCTATGTAGAACAGCCGGTGGTGGTTTGGGGCGAAGAGCAGGTTTGCAACGCTAACTTACCAGGTGTCAGTGTGGCTGTTGTAGCGTTACTTCGATGCCCTCCGTGTCAGAGTCCATCTGTTGTCAAGAGGTTGATCTTGAGCATGTATTGCGTGGTCAATTCTGCATCACCGGCGCGCACGTTTACCATGCTGTGCCGGGAGGTAGACGTGTGGAAGCGGCGATGCTTTCCCTGAAGGATGTCAGAGCGGAGACACTTTTTCCTGGTATGTAGGCTGTAGCTAGCACTACCACTGCGAAAATATGGACGTTTCATTTCCCCTTTAACAAATAACGTTACATGCTAACTTACATGTTGACGAGACGGGAATATCTGACGGCAAACATTGCGAACAATGTTTCTATGTGCAGTTTGTCAACATATAACATGAGAAGTCGTCTTTTAGTCTAATGACTGTACCTAACATTAGTCGTTCGCGGTCAAAACACTGGTGTAAACACAGTTTGATGTCGCGATTTTCAATGCCCAGAGCCTGTTTTTTTTTTTTTTTTTTTTTTTTTTTTTTTTTTTCCGAGTTGGAAGTTTTTTTTTTTTTTTTTTTTATTGAAGAAACATATACATTTACAAATACATTCAGGAGAACATAAAAGAGGTAAAGCAAAGACAAATTATACAGAATAATTCCAAATCAAGTGCCATAAAAATAATTATATTACATTACACAATTATAAAACATAAAATAAAAAAATAAAAAATAATAATACAAGTAAAATAAGCAATGTATGATATAAAGCTGTTTAATCTTGACTATCAGATCCAATACAAAATAATTGTTCATATATTTTCAGGAATCTATTACATTTTTTATTGCTAGATAAACTAAAAGATTTAAGCAGTGAGTCTACTTCAACCAAAAAATGTGAGAAAATAGGGAGTGATCCCATAAATTTCTGTTTATGGATGAAAAATTTACCAAATAAAATAAAAAAATTAAAAATGTATACTTTGGATGTGTGGGCATCAGTATAATAACAAATAATATCTTTCAAATTAAAGGAGTGTGCATGGATGGGGGTTTTATTTAAATGAGAAAACATACTAGACCAAAATTTCTGAACCAATTTGCAAGAAAAAAATAAGTGTATTAAAGTTTCATCTTCGTCACCGCAAAACGAACAGGTACTGGAAATATCAATATATTTGGACACCGTTGCATTAACAGGATATATCTTATGTAATATTTTAAAGTGGACTTCTTTGGTTTTGTTAGGAATAAAATATTTATGCGGTAATAACCACGCTTTTCTCCATTCGATATTGCCAATAGCGGCAGCCCAATGGGATCTGCCTCTAGGGCAAATTAGATCTCTTTTTTGAAAAATCTGGCGAATATGTTTATTATTGCATTTCTTATCATAAATGCTAATGCCATCCAGTAACAAAGACGAATCCATCATATTATTTTGGTTGTATAATAAGTGGCTCTTAATCAGTTGCACTAGACCTGTAGGAATAGCTTTAAGCACAGTATTGTATTCTCTAAAAGGAATAGGAAAGTCATGGATAGTCATGAAGCGTTCATAAGACAAAATGTTACCAGAATTGTCAAATAAAGAAATTAAATAAATTAGACCTCTATTAAACCAATTAGAGAAAAAGAGAGATTTGTTTCTAACAGTTATATTCATATTATTCCACAGAAGAGATTTATGTGGGGAGAAATTGTGGATGTAACACAGTTTCCATGCAAGAAGAGCTTGCTGATGAAATTTAGATAGTTTAACCGGGAGTTTATTATACATATAATTACATTTTAAGATAAAAGAGAGGCCTCCAATTTTATTAAAGATGAAATTAGGAATGAAAAACCAAACAGAATTTGAATTTAGTAGACATCTTCTAATCCAATTGATTTTAAACACATTAATAACGTTGTGAAAATTTAGCACTTCTAGTCCCCCATCACTTCTACAATTGGAAATCACTTCTTTTTTAAGTTTATGAGACCTGTTTTTCCATATAAAATCAAGAAAAATTTTATTAACACCTTTAGCAGTGCAGTCATTCACAAATAAAGAAAGTGATGGATACACAAAGCGAGAGAGACCTTCCGCTTTAGACAAGAGAACCCTCCCATACAGAGTTAGGTCTCTTTGTAGCCAAAGATTAAAAATATTTTGGGTTTTTTTAATTCTACTAGAAAAATTAAGTTGTTGTCTGTCTACTAAATTTTTTGTTAAGTGAATACCTAAATACTTAATTGTGTCTTTAACTGGAATACCCTCGAATGACGTGTCATCGCATTTATGCAATGACATTATTTCACACTTCGACATATTTAACCTTAACCCAGACGCAGATGAAAAATTTCTAACTATCTGAATGGCACTGGAGAGTTGAGTTTTATCGTGTAAAAAAAGAGTGGTGTCATCAGCCAGCTGTGAGATTTTAATTTCCCTGTCAAAAATGGAAATACCTTTCAAGTTCTGATTGTGCATAATACTCAGTGATAATAGCTCAGTAACCAAAATAAATAAAAAGGGGGAAATTGGGCAACCCTGTCTGACACCACGCTTTATAACAAATCTTTGGGAGGTGTTCATATTAACTATGACTGAACTACTAATTTCTTTATAAAACATTTTAATTACATTAACAAAGGATTCCCCAAAACCAAACAGTTTGAGAGATTGCAGAAGAAATTCATGCTCAATGGTATCAAAGGCCTTATAAAAGTCTAAGAAAAGAATAATGGCTTCAGAGTGTACAAATTCAGAGTAATCCAACAAATCTAAAATAAGTCTTATATTATTGCTGATATGTCTACCTTTGACAAATCCTGACTGTGTCTCTGCAATAATTTGGTCAAGCTTAAATTTCAACCTATTAGCATACACCAGGGCCAATATCTTGTAATCAATAGTTAAGAGTGTTATTGGTCGCCAATTATCAATTAAGAGAGAGTCTTTTTCAGGTTTTGGAATAAGGGAGATTATCCCCTGCTTCATTGAAGTAGTCATTTCTTTCTGAGCAATGCATTCTTTATACATGCAAAGTAATGGGGATTTTATTAAGTCCCAGAAATGGAGGTAAAATTCAACGGAAAAACCATCAACACCAGGGGATTTCCCTTTCTTCATAGAGAAAAGAGCAGATTTAACTTCGCCAATTGTCAAAGTTGACTCACAAAGATCTTTAAAATCATTATCAATAGTTGGAATATAGTTTTTTATAGTTTCGACAAAAGTATCACAATTATCTGAATTAAATTCGGAAGCATACAGTTTGTCATAAAAGTTTGTGATAAACTTAGAAATTAAGTTTGGATCATTGCATTTGACGCCATTAATATTTAGAGCTGTTAATGAATTTCTCCTGCAATTCCTCTTCTCTAATGCAAAAAAGTAACTGGAGTTAGTCTCTCCTTCTTCTAACCATTTGGCTTTGGATCTAATAAAAATCCCTCTAGCTAAATCCAAATAAGCTTGATTGATTTGTAAATTTAAATCTCTTAAAATTAACTCTTCCTCCTGAGTTAATGTTTTTTGCAATAACGTGTTTATTTTATTTAGGAGTTCAAATATTTTTTTATTTTTAGAGGATTTTAGCTCTTTGCTTCTTCTGATGGCAATCTGCCTAGCTTTATATTTAAAAAATTCCCATTTTGTTTTATAACCATCAGTGAAATTTTCAGAGAATATATCAGAAAATAAGTTCTTAATGCCATCATTAAAGGCCGTATCCTTAAGGAGAGAGTTATTAAATTTCCAATAACCGCGCAAACTTGAGGTTTTTCCAGTGTTACTACACAATTTTAGTCTAATTACCTTATGGTCTGAGAGGGGAGCGAAAGAATGAGAAATATCTTTTACAAATTGAAGAGCTGATGAAGAGATCAGGAAGAGGTCGATTCTCGATTGGGAAGACTTACTTCTATTTGACCAAGTAAATTCCTGCAAATCAGGGTGAAAGAAACGCCATGTATCTGTAAGAGAAAATTTCGAGCATAATGATAAAATGTTAATATTTAACTGCTGGCTATCGTTATTTCTGGGAGGAAGTCGGTCCAAGGAGTCATCCACACATTCATTTAAATCCCCACCTAAAATCACAAAAGAATCTGGGTACTTGATAAGTACTTCATTCAATTCTGAGGTTATCTGAGAGAAGAGAGACCTGTTGGCAGATCGGGAATTGAAACCATAAATATTACAAATAATAAAGATTGAATTATCCTGCTTAATCGCTAAAATAATCCATCTCCCTACATCAGAAGATTTAACTTCTAGTATGTGCCCTTTAAATTTGTGCAACAAAATTGAAACTCCAGCAGAATGATTAGAGCCATGGCTGCAATAAATTGCATTTCCCCACTGATTTTTCCAAAATTTTACATCCATATCACTTGAATGCGTTTCCTGAAGAAAAATTATATCTGACTCACTGCTTTTACAAAATAAAAAAACAGCTTTCCTCTTTACAGCGTCACGTAAACCCCTCACATTCAAGGATACAACAGAAAAAGAATGAAACTTAAAATCCATCGTACAAAGAAAAAGTTTAGTAGGCTACCTCTTGTCTGAAAAAAATCACACAAATCTATTTTGAAAAAGGAACAATATATAACCAAAATTAATTCACGAACATTAGAGTATAATCACTCAACCTCCTTGCTTGTCAGCGCAAGCGTTAGATAACGTTAGTCAAAACAAACAAACAAAAAAACGCTGTCAATAGATAATAGATTGAACGATCGAACTGAACATTGTCAATCTTTATCAACTTACATAGCAGAGTTTGCGGTTCGATCGGGGAAATAACAAAACCTAGTTTCCCAAAATGCGTTGTCTATGGATGACAGGAACCAGTCTTATTTCCTTTTCAACGAGGAAAAAGATATCCGCACCACAGAACCGAACAGGTCTATTTTACATCAGAGAAGTTGAATCTTTTCCCGTCGATTAAGGCAAATGCGCCGCGAAAGGAGGCTTTCTTTCCTTCATCCCTGGCTTTTTTAACGAGAGGCCAAAGTTTTTCTCTGGCGGCCCTATCCTCTGGTGAAAGTGCTTCCGTGAGTCGCAACTTATTCTCGAAAAGAAATTTGCAGCCTCTAGCAGAATGCCAAACGGTGTCACGAATACGACGCAGAGCAAACAGTATAATGATTGATCTGTGGGAACCGTCATTTCTTCTCTGGCCAAGACGATGTGCAATGTCGACGGCCTCCTCAAGGTTATCACTGATCCCAGGAACTACATTGCTAAGGACATCGATTGCAAGTTTCCGGACATCCTCACCATCCTTTTCTCTCACGCCATGTAACTTTAAAGTCCATCTCCAGCTGTAACGCTTACATTCACCCACCTCTTCCTTCATGGTTTTATTCATCTTTTGAAGCTCATGAATCTCCGTTGCCACAACTTTCAGAGATTCCTTGTGCGTTGCAACCTCAGCAACAAGTTGAGTCACAACTGACGACATTGCCTCAATCCGCTTAGCCGTAGATTCAGTCCTTGTGTCAATGGCAGAAATTTTCTGTAACATCTCCTCATATTTGCCAGAAAGCTCACGGATGGCCGCCAGAATTTCTGCTGATGAGTCGTCACATTCCATGCTTACCCGTTTTGTCTTTTTTGTTGGAGGTTTTAAGGGAGTATCAGGCAGAGGAGTAGCAAGAAGATCATTCAAATCTGGGCGCGAATCGAACCAGTTGTGTTCATCAGCAACAATATCCGATGAAATCACATCCACAGAGGAAACGACGCTATCGCTCCCTTCAGCAAATTGAATCGGCTGATTCGGCTCTGTAGTTGACATGGGCCCGCGTGCTGTCACGTTCGAAGTTTGCCTATTTTTCTTTTTTCCCATAGATGAATTGAGGCAAGGAGGTTAAAATGAAGAAGGTAATTACTTACTCGTTCATAAATAGTAACTGTCAAATTATAGTAATGGCTATAATCGTCCTATTTCAAAATTTCCTGACGAGACGTTCAACAACGTGTCCACCTAACACCGCGCCATCTTGGCCCCCATGCCCAGAGCCTGTTAAACTTGAGCCAACCAACCCCGTGACGCCAACTGCACAATGGCGGCGCCCTGGCGGCGAAAGATACAAAGTTTTTTCCTTTTTTCTTTTAAATGTTTACATTTGTAATGTTTCTTATATAATTGTTGATTATATTGGAAATCCATCTTGTAAATCATGTAAACTTGATTCACTGCTTCATTTCCCCTTTAATCATTTGCATTTGAATATAAAAAAAATCGAACTGTAGTCTTTTTAGACAAAAAACAAAGGCTATTATATGGCTTCAGGAGACTTGCAACACAACTCATAACACATGAGTTGTGGACCAATTTTTCAATTTAATTTTTCATATTTTTATGATCTTTTCTGTGACATTTTTGGAGATTAACACAATATTTAACCATTTTTACATAAATTGTTGCATTGAATTGAACTAAACAAGTGTACATAAGAATGGTTTCATGAATGATTTACACAGTTTTGTTCTGCTTGTCTCCTGCAGTGTAATTGAATGATGACTGGGGTTGCATTACGCCTGAGATCTGCTTTTGGGTTCCACAGACAGAAAGTCAAACAGGTTCGGAATGTCACAAGGAAATTATTTTCAGTTCACAACTATCACTTTAATAACACTGCTGACAGTAATTTTGGTTCTTTGCAGTCACCTCTGTAAGCTGAAATACAAGTTTGAACAAGAAAAATAATCCTCCTGTAGACCTGAAAATCATTGAAGTGCCTGGACCATCCACCAGTAAAGAGGAAAAACAAACGGAAAATTGTACTGTTCTAACTCGTTAACCTCACATGTCCCTTGTTAAGATTTTATTAATGATTGCATTTTATGTTTCAGCAAGTAAAGGTGCGGTCAAATTTGTGAAATTACACAGGCAAAAAAAGTCCATTGACACAACTTAACTTAATTGTTTTTTTTTTTTATTAATGTGATGTTTCCATGCATTTTGTTGAGATGTCTTTTCTTGTATACCCTATTGTATATACTGTACATTGTTGATTATTCATGTTGCTTACAGTATGTATTATACTATTTGTTTGTGTATTCTATTCATTGATATTAATCTATTAGCTTCTTTTCCCGAGTGCATGGAAGTGTATGTATTAAAATGGAGCTAAATTTTAATAAACAATTCTTACCTTGTATTTGGTTCAGTTTGTTTATAATAATAGAAGTTAATGCTAACCATAGTAACAACATGAAATAGTAATAATAAATAAATAAAAATTGGTTCCTGGAGGCACCCAAAGCGGTTCCATACAGTGCCTAAGAGTTCCTCAGGAAACCTGGGTGGTTCCTCAGAGAACTGTCCCTTTTTTAAAGGGTTCCTAGAGGATCTACAGACGGTTCCGCCGGCGTGGCAAAGTGAAGAACCCCAAAAGGTTCCTCCAGGCACCTTTTCTTTTTACAGTGTATAAGCACTATTAACTATAAAACATGCTGTTTTAAAACATTTAATAGTAGGAATGCATATATATGATATAGGATATTGCCGTGACCAACAAAAAGCCTTATTGCTTAAAAAGCAGAATAAAAATGTTTTATATAATCCCATGTTGCTCTTTCATCTGATTTAATGTAGATCTCAGTGCTCCAGTTTTCTTTGTCTTGCCATGTTCTTCTCAAATCCATTGCTGTCATCATGAGTGCTAGAACAGAAATCAGCACCATCACTAACAATGTCTGAGAAAACTCAAAACCAGTCTAACTATTTTACAATAGGCTTGAGTGAACTGATCTGAAAATGCACTTACAGTTTTCTGGTTTGTTCAGAGTAGACATCATTCTCTGCAAAAGGGAAAATTGCAGATAATTTTCATTTGTGACCGCTCCACACTGAAAAAAATATTTTCCCTCAACATTTTTAAGGTAATGGTTCACATCTAACTTGAACCAATGAAAAATAAATAACTTACCCTAACCAATATTTTCTATGTCTATGAAAAGTTTTTTTTTAAAACTTGGTACAAAGTAAATATTTCATGTTGAAGAAAGTCAATTAATTTAAATACTTTTTTGATCTAAACAATAATCTATAGATTTAATTGAAACAAAACTTCTCATTTAAGAAATATGTATTAGAAATGATTTATTTTCTCCAATCAAATATATATAGATTTAATTAAACAATGATGTATCATTTTTAAAAATAAATGTTAATAGAAATTATTCATTTTAAACAAACAAAAAGATATGAATTTAATAAAACATGTTTCCCATCAAGGAACATTGCTTTATATTTGATCGATCCAAAATCTAATAAATAAAAAAAGACAAATAACTTGCATTGCAAAAAGATTTATTAACCAATTTAAACACATCAGCAATTTCAGTGCTCAAGTTTCATATTTTAACTTCAAGGGCTGCCAAACATTGACCTTACAACGGCCTTAAAGGGATAGCTAATTCATTGAAACAGCCGAGGAAGCAACTTTTCTTTAGATTTTCTGTAAGAATCCCTCATTAAATCTGGTCAGCGATATCTGGTCAAATATTTTTTTAGTGCGCGAGAAATTTTTGTCTCTAGGCCTACCTCAGATTTAACGTTCCGGACTACATCAGCATCGGGGAATAAAATAATCTCGCTCACGATAGAGAAAGCTGCATGTGCAAAAATGACAAATGACTGAATGAATGTTAACCTTTATTGTGTCTTTATCAGCTTTTCCATAAAGCCCGTAGCTCTGGGGTCAATATGACCCCAATCAACTTTTCCGAAGTAAATAAACATGGTTCCCTTCATCTCAGTTGCATAAAATTTTGTGACTTTTCCTACATTATCTATCTACACACACACACACACACACACACAAACTGGGCTTGATTCGGTTGTTCTAAAGGTATGTAAAAAAAAAGTCACACTCAAGACCTTATTGACCCCACATTGATGTGAATGGGAAAAACAAAACAAAAAAAACGTTTTTTATTTTTCATTTGTAAAAAAAAATAAAAAAAAAATCAATTAATCCAGAATAAATCAGAAAATTCTAGATTAGAGCACAAATGCAATGTGCAATGAGCATGGTCACTTGCACACACACACACACACACACATGTGCACGCGCACATAAACACACACACACCGGTGCGACTCCAAAAGAAAGCATTTTTATAGAAATTGGCAAATAAAATCAATAATTCCAGCATTAATCTGAAAATTCTCACACATAAATGAAGGCCTGGTACTAGATCACTAATACGAGGAATGAACATTATCACACAATCATGAGCGTCACATGACTTTAATTGTGGCTCATGATACTATACCATCCAAATGATAGCATATTTTACAATCAATTCCATGCTGTCTTAAAATTAATTTATTACTTAATCTTAATTAATTTATGCAGTAATTAATCTTAGCTACTGCACAAATAATAATACCACATCTAAATGAAAATAGGCTACACCATTACAAATGTAACTTATGTATTCAAAACCTTCAAAGTTTGTAAGCATTAACTGTAACGTTAAACATTTTTAAAAGTAAAAGTTCAACATATTTCTTAATATTAGCTACTGCATGTGGCATTTTACAGCTAAAATGTTGAAGTTGAGCTATACTGTAATCATTAAAAACAGCAAAATGAATATCACTTCTTAACATCATCCAGCAAGTAACTTGCAAAGTCATTTCTGATTAATTCTGTTCGGGAGTGGAGATAAAAGCCCGCCCGCACTGAGAATTGATTGGTTGGGTCCTTACAAGATAGCATGAATCATTTGGCCCAGATCTGGCCCAGACACGTCTTTTGGCACAACGGGCCAATACCGGCACGGCTCCGTTTTCTCCTCATCTGGACCAGAACTGGGCCAGCTCCGGATTCCTTCAAGGTGATTTGGCCCAAATGTGGGCCAGATCTGGTCCAGCTCTGTTTTGGATCTGGTCCAGAATCATGCCGGATCAGGGCCAGCTCATTTTGTAGACCGTACACACACACACACACACACACACACACACACACTCGCTCTGTCTCTCTAAGAAGTACACATATCTAGAATTTCAAGAATCTTCTCACATGATCTAATATCTTATAATCTTATGCCACTGATTTTCTGTTAGGTTTTAACATGAAATACTAAAAAGTTGAAAGTACTGCTTTAGAAGTTTACACTAAAATAAACAATTTACACTAAAACACCACCTGTGTTAGCACTAATTCATAGACACTACTTCACAATAATCATGCATTAAAATTGCATAGTAAATATGACATATTCAAGGACTTTCTTTCCCTAATTCCCTGCAAGGTTAGTTCACCCAAAAATTAAAGTTCGGTCAGTAATTACTCGAGTCGGCTTCATGTTGTTCCAACCCCGTGAGACTTTTGTTCATATTCGGAACACAAATGAAGATATTTTTGATTAAATCTGAGAGCTGGATCACTCCTACATAGGCTTCTAAGGGACTAAAACTTGCCGGCCCCAAAAAGTTTTTAAGTTAAAATAGTCAAGTTGTAGTCCCTTAGAAGCCTATGTAGGAGTGATCCAGCTCTCAGATTTAATCAAAAAATATCTTAATTTGTGTTCCGAAGATGAACGAAAGTCTTACGGGGTTGGAACAACATGAGGGAGAGTCATTACTGACAGAACTTTCATTTAACTATCCCTTTAAGGCCGTTATAAGGTCAATGTTTGGCTTATAAGGTCAATTTAAATTTCTGATGTGTTTAAATTGGTTAATAAATCTTTTTGCAATGCAAGTTATTTGTATTTTTTTAATTTATTAGATTTTGTATCGATCAAATATAAAGCAATGTTACCTGATGGGAAACATGTTTTATTAAATTCATATCTTTTTGTTTGTTTAAAATGAATAATTTCTATTAACATTTATTTTTAAAAATGATACATCATTGTTTAATTAAATCTATATATATTTGTTTGGAGAAAATAAATCATTTCTTATACATATTTCTTAAATGAGAAGTTTTGCTTCAATTAAATCTATAGATTATTGTTTAGATCAAAAAAAGTATTTAAATTAATTGACTTTCTTCAACATGAAAAATTTACTTTGTACCAAGTTTAAAAAAACTTTTCATAGACATTGGTTTCATTGGTTCAAGTTATAAAATATAGATGTGAACCAGTACCCTAAAATTTTTTAATTGGATGAATGAAAATATTTTTTCAGTGCATATAAATATGAATGGCGATCTTCCTATTAATCACCGAAGTATTACTGTACCTCCTCCAGAAGAGTTGTTCTGTTGTGGCTTGTTGCATTTTTCCCAAAGCAAAATCAGTGTGACCAGGACAACGACTTCAACCACTATGGCTATGAAGGGTTTGAGAGGCTCGGTGTACGACATGACCTTCAGCTCCATATAGGACTCGCTGGGTTTGATGTCAAACTCGGCACTGCAGATGTATTTTCCAGAATCTTCCTCAGTCAGATTCAGTACAGTCAGTTTTGTTATAGTTCCATTATTAAGGATCTTGTAGTTCAGAGGGTTTGCAGTGACATTGATGAACACCTGTGAAGAGAAAAATATTAATATGAACAGTGTTATTGATAACTATAAGTTAAACCACAACTAAAAATCATTTACACTATCTGAAATAAAGATGAAATAATATCAAATATAAATATTAGATGAAAATAAATGCTGCCTTGGTAAACCTGTCAAGTAGGTCCAGTTACTTAAAGGGATAGTCTGTCATCATTTACTCACCCTCAAGTTGTACCAAACCTGTGTGAATTTCTTTCTTCTGCTGAACACAAAAGATGATATTTTGAATATATATCTTCTTCCCCCCATATACACTTACAAATAAGTTTAGGTTTAACTTGAGGGTAAGTAAATGATGACAGTATTTTCATTTTTGAGTGTACTATCCCTTTAACATTATTTATTTAATGAACTAACATTAACAATGAACAATACAACAGTAATTGTTTATAGTTCATGTTAGCTCAGGACCATTCAAAAATATAAACAGATACAACTTTTGATTTTAAAAATGCATTAGTCAATTTTAAAATGTAATAAAAAAGGTAACACTTTATTTGAAGGGGTGTGCATAAGACTGACATGACACTGTCAAAAACATGACAGAACACCTGTCATGAACATGAAGGACGGAGTCTTTATGAATGTTTATGACTGTTGTCATTAAGTGTCATTCAGTAAATTATGACACTTTTAATCCAAAGTTGACATTGTTTAAAATGTCTTTGTTATGACAACTTGACATTAACCAAGAAATCATAACCTGTCAACCTGTCACAAATATGTCATAACTAACATCAAATTTAAAGAAGCTTTTTAGCTTTGTGTTAACATTACATGTTATGGTTGGTTGGTTTTGACTTTGGCCGTAATGACACCATTATAACTGTGACATGGATATTTTACTTTTCCTCAAGTAAAGTGGAACACATTGTACTAGTTATAAAGATGTCATTAAGGGTTATTACACTGTCAAATGCTTTAACAACAGAGTCATTAATATTTCCCCTTACCGCTAGCAAAGTGGAACACGTTGGACTAGTTATGATTTCTTGGTTAATGTCAAGTTGTCATAATAAAGACATTTTAAACAATGTCAACTTTGCATTAAAAGTCTCAATGACAACATTCATAAAGACTCCTTCATGTTCATGACAGGTGTTCATGTCAGTCTATGTACACCCCTTTAAATAAAGTGTTACCAAAAAAATGTAATTCAAATGTTAATTTTGATTAATCTGGATGTGAACTGAATTTAATAAATGCTTTAGAAGCATTTTTCATTGTTAATGCATGTTTGCTTAATGTAGTGACCTAATGTTAACAAATTAAACCTTGTCTTGTTGTAATGTGTTACCAAAACTGGCTAAAAATAAATAAATATGATAGCATTTTATTTTACAGTCATATTCCCCATGTACATACGACGATGTTATCGGTACTAACCCTGAACCTATACTCCTAAACCGAACCTTAACAGTTACCTTATATTACCAGT
Source organism: Pimephales promelas (assembly GCF_016745375.1). The sequence goes on from NW_024121987.1 coordinate 3,535,197, forward strand.
ACTTTCTTGGGTAACTACTGTACAGTAAAATAGTGTATCCATAAAAATAGGAAAATGAAAGAAAATGACAAAAAGTATACATACCTAAATTTAAAACTAAAAATAAAAAAATAAAAGCTAATTCAAAATATGAATAGGTACTATAATAGTATATAAAAAGACACTGTATATGAATAAGCATTTTATTGTGTAGTAAACAATCAATCCCACATTCCCTATTTCTGATTCACCTTTTCGGTGTTGTTTGCCTTGTACCAGTTCCACGTGTTTGGTGTGTGTTTGAGTTTACACTGGAGTACAACTGAATCTCCAATGTAGCTCACAATCGGCTTGTCTCTTTTGTCTTTCATTACCGGAACTTGAGGAAAAGCACAGTACGTCAGTTTAACCGGCAAAATCTCTAACAATGGTAAATAAGAAAACCATTCCAAGATGTGCATAAAAGGATAAACATACCATCTAAAACAAATGTTACTTGTGCCTCAATTTCTCTGAAGAGGCATGAATAATTTCCCAGGTCTCTGGTCTGTATACTGAAACTATGAAAGAAGGTTAAACAATAGCAGTCAAAGTCATTGTTTAGTAATCCTCAATTTCTTGTTTACTTCTGCATTATTTCAACATTTAATAGAAATGACATATAATCATTTTGTGTAAATAGACATCCACTTACGTCCTTTTAAGAACATACTGTTCATTGTTTCTATTTACAGTTTCTTCAGAGTTTTCAATTTCTTGTCCATCTTTAGTCCAATAGCCAGTAATGTACAGGGGGTTATTTGGTAAATCAGTTAGGTTACATAAAAGCTCTATATACTGGGGTGACAGGATTGTAAGTTCTTCAATAATGACTTGACTTTGACCTGTATGCCAAAACATTTGTAGCCGGATCAGCAAACAAACCTCTTCGTTGCAATTATGTAAAGTAAATTCAGCGATTTATGATGACTACTGTACATTTGTATTTTATCATTTGTACACTTTTAAAGGGATACTCCACTTTTTTTGGGAAAAAGGCTCATTTTACCACTCCCCCAGAGTTAAACAGTTGAGTTTTACCGTTTTCGAATCCATTCAGACGATTTTCTGACTTTTAGAAGAATATCATAAACCAGACAGTTTCTGGTCTCTCATTGACTTCCATAGTAGGAAAAAATATATGGAAGTCAATGGGACCAGAAACTGTCTGGTTACTCATATTCTTCTAAATATCAGAAAATCGTCTGAATGGATTAGATTACGGTAAAACCCAACTGTTTAACTCTGGGAGAGTTGTAAAATGAACCCATTTCCACAAAAAAAGTGGAGTATCCCTTTAAATACATTCGTTGAGGTCAAATGCATGCTTGTATTGGCTAAGATATGACAGGGAAACCGTACCTTTAGATGCAGCTTTTTTGGTTGTAATTACAGGATTAGACTCTGGGGAAGAGGTTGTCTCTGGGAAAAAAGACAATGTGTCATATTCCAATGTCAAATGTTGCCTTGAATTTACAACAGGCCTAGTCAAGGTTAAATGAGATTTGCATTATAATAAGCCTATAAGCTTGAATAGTAAAAAGATTCAGGAATAGTGCAATTACTTTAACGTCCCATAGAAACACTGGAATAACAGTCTAGAGGAGTTCAGTTCAGTCTAACTGATAGCAAGGTCATGATGTCAAAGCTTGAAAATAACAAAACACTGCCCTAATGTTACACTAGACTAACAAGCAGACGTGCCAAACCTGATGTGTTCATCCCATCACAGTTGAGAAGAAGTAAGATGAGAAGCATGACATTAGCCATGGAGAGGAGCGCTCCGTCCCTGCAGCTCTGCTGTGTGCGAGGCATCTTTACTGGTGCGTCTTCTTTTCGGAAGCAGGTCCCCAGGGACAACAACCCCCCTCCCTTCACCCTTCCCTACTGCTGCCATGGTGACTTGGCAAGACTGGTGTATGCTTGCAGCTTCCTGCTTTAAATTAGTCATGAGTGTCAGGAGGTGGCCACAGCACTGCCTGATCAGATGATAGGAGAGCCTGTAACATCACCCTCTGTTGAGATGGAGCAGAGACTGTGAACTGCTGGCACATCTCAGTGTTTAAAGAAAACACAAAACAACTGGCACACTGCTATTAACTTGAAAGGTTTCGACCACAAGGTCTTCGTCAGGAAAACAACAAATATACTACTATCAGCATAATGAATTATCCCACCTCACCTAATTAATCAATTAATTACCCAATCATCTAGTGGATCAATGAAAATAGAGGGGAGGGGGGAAATTTATATATTGAATTTTCATTCAATAATAATTTAATAATTCATTTAATAATGAACAAATAAAATTACATTTATCCATAATATATGACAATATATCAACATTATACAGCAACTAAAGGATTATTAAGAACACCATACTAATACTGTGTTTGACCCCCTTTCGCCTTCAGAACTGTCTTAATTCTACGTGGCATTGATTCAACAAGGTGCTGAAAGCATTCTTTAGAAATGTTGGCCCATATTGATAGGATAGGCTCTTGCACTGATGGAGATTTGTGGGATGCACATCCAGGGCATGAAGCTCCCGTTCCACCACATCCCAAAGATGCTCTATTGGGTTGAGATCTGGTGACTGTGGGGGCCATTTTAGTACAGTGAACTCATTGTCATGTTCAAGAAACAAATTTGAAATTATTTGAGCTTTGTGACATAAAGGGATGGACATGTTCAGAAACAATGCTCAGGTAGGCCGTGGCATTTAAACGATGCCCAATTGGCACTAAGGGGCCTAAAGTGTGCCAAGAAAACATCCCCCACACCAGTATACCACCACCACCACCAGCCTGCACAGTGGTCACAAGGCACGATGGATCCATGTTCTCATTCTGTTTACGCCAAATTCTGACTCTACCGTCTGAATGTCTCAACAGAAAACGAGGCTCATCAGACCGGGCAACATTTTTCCAGTCTTCAACTGTCCAAGTTTGGTGAACTCTTGCACATTGTAGCCTCTTTTTCCTTCTTTGTAAAACCTAGAAATGGTTGTGTGTGAAAATCCCAGTAACTGAGTAGATTGTGAAATACTCAGACCGACCCGTTCTTTCCCATTCTGACATTCAGTTTGGAGTTCAGGAGATTGTCTTGACCAGGACCACACCGCTAAATGCATTGAAGAAACTGCCATGTGATTGGTTGATTAGATAATTGAATTAATGAGAAATTGAACAGGTGTTCCTAATAATCCTTCAGGTGAGTCTATATCTGCACACACACACACACACACAAAGTTTAAAAGTTTTTACAAAACACTGCAAGGCCTTGACAAAGTAGCAAATATTGAGCAAATGATTAATTAATCTAATTACTGGCAATGGAAACAGAGGCCTCAGACGAGCTTTGAATTTGGCAGAATATTGTTACTCTTTTTTTGGCCTGGGTCATTGTCAGGAATCAGGATGTACTTGGTGATGCAACTTGTCTGCAGGCCTCTTGCCCAGAAAAGCCTCTCATTGGATTTACTCTGATAGACCAATCCTGGAGCTAGAATGAAGCTTGATTCAGAGAAAGAAAGAAAGAAAGAAAGAAAGGAAAGAAGAAGGGCATCTTTCTTTTGCAAAGAACATCAGTTCACATTCATTGTGATCAGCCAGGTGAAGAAGCAGGAACAACAAAATGTCTCATGATGGGATGTCCAGGGAGGAATATGAGGAGTATCAAAAGCAGATGGTGGAGGAAAAGTAAGTTTGAACCTCTTTTAAAGGACACTGGGTTAGAAATTAAACTCTTACTGCATTTGAGACAGGTTTAGAAACTCATTGACCCTTCCAAACATATCTTTAAAAAAATGTTTAGCGTGAAATATGATACTCAGATAAGAGTTACTGAGCATTACAAGAAACTAAATGTGAGTTATGATGTCGGTTGTTATTATTTCTCTTGAATGCAACTAGTGTCTTTGCTGTTTTTTGTCTTTTATATTCCTGTTCTCTGTGTTTCCCCATCATTCAAGGATGGAGAGAGATGCAGAATATTCTACAAGAAAAGCAGAAAGGGCTTGTTTGAGGACTTGTTTAAGAGAAAAATATCGAATTCCAAAGGTGAGAGTCCCATGCAGACACAAATAATCCAGGAATCCTTCTCAATGATGGCATAACACTATACAGAAACTATACATTCACAAAACTTTATAGTTGTATTACTATCTATATTAAATGTATAAAACATATTATTCCTAAAAAATGGTTAATATTTAAAAGAGATATCCAAAATCCTCTCTGTAAAAACCTTCGACTCTAATATGTCGACTGAATGAAACAAGAAATTTAAACAATGTTCAGATTTCTGTTTTGGAAATGTATGCAATACATTGCATATTTTGCATTATTTGCATATTTAAACATATAATTTAAGAAAATCTGTCATGTAAAAAAAAGGGCAATTCTTAATGTAATAAATCAACCGAGGACGTGTGTTGATATCTGTTGCTAATTTGTTTTTATTTAATCCTATTCACCTGAGATGTCTTGCCTTAATTGAGTTATTCCTGTCCCTGACTGACTGTAAGCAGCACATTAATAGCATCGGTTTGAAAAGATGGTTAAACTATCACGTGTGTGAAAGCTTCCATTGCAGATTGTGGCAGGAGATTAAGTCATAAAATGGTAAGACTACACAGTCACTTTGGATGAATAAGGCTTAACCACCCGCAGTGATTCTCTAAACTGAGCTTTAAAAGCAATGCTGTATAGGGTGATTCTATAGTAGTTTCCAACCTGGAATGGCAATCTGATGTGAATTCAATTTGATGTGAATTAACAGTCATTATGAAAGGCCACCCCTAACCCGGCCCCTAAACCTACCCACCAATTTGCCAAAAGCGTAAAATGTCGATTTCATGTCGAATGACATCTTATTAATGAATATGAAATGAAGATTCATTAATAAGAATGGTTAGACTAGAAATCATCTTCAGAGATGTCTAACTCCCTAGGGAAAAAATGAAAACTGAGGTAAAAGATTTTAATAATTTACATGGCCTTTCCAGTTGTATAAATCGGTCTTCAATTAAGGCTACCTCATATAGGCCTATCCAGTTTTTTCCAAAGACAGACATGGGTATTAATGGGTCATAATATCATATAATATCAATGTTAAAGAATCATTATTATTTATATATATATAATATATATATACTATATACATACATACATACTATATATAAATATACTTGAATGTACAAGTACTGAGTAATAACAAAGTCCTTTCAAGTCATGCCACTCGCCGCCATCTTGGCAACGCCTCCGGGCAGCTATTTCGGACTGCTGTGTCCGAAATCACTCATTACTCACTATATAGTGGACTATAGTGAGCTCGCCATTTTGTAGTGCTGTCCGAATAGTGATGATTATTATATCCTATATAGTCCACTCAATGTATCCCAGAATGCATTTTGAAAAGTAGTGTACAACCGATGGTCACTAATCTAAGCCCTACATACCATCATGCATTGCGCTGATCGTAAAAATAAGTTATAATCATGTGTGGAGTAGCTCATTATAACAAAAACGGCCAGAAATCACTTTTAGTTTTCAAATTTTGGAGAAATAAGCTCAATATAATGTCATGTATTTATTTAAAAAAATATATTTAGCCCAGAGCCGGCTCGGCACCAGCTGACAGATGATGTAATCAACGGCGCCGAGAGACGATCTATTCTATTATGCTGGTGAGCTCACTATATAGTGCTCTGCTCTCTACCCCATATATAGGGGGTAGGGAGTAGGGGTTCGGACGCAGCATATATGTGCGCGCGCTCTTGCTCGGTCGCCCTAGATTCCGAGAGATTTGAACTCATTTGCGGGCATCAACGAGCCTCTATCAATCTGCGGGAGACACCTGGAACTTCTGGGAGACTTGGGATGTCTGATATTTACACAACGCACACATACACTGCATATCAAATCTGCCGCCTTTTCAATCAGTAACGTATTTAAATGTTTCCCAGCTTGACCGTTAAAAGCAGATGATTGGCTATCCAGCGGGAGGGGCAGGGCATTTGCATACAACCGCCATCTTTGGTGTTACGGGTTTTCCCTATCCACAAGTTTCCTACGCCCCATGAGGCCTTGCGTCAAAAGTGGGCGCGACTTCCGGTTCGAAGTAAACAAAGCGCGATTTGACATGCTTAACACTTTTCATTCAACAGTTGACAGTCATTCAAGTTATAGCGATCCAAACTAGCTAACGATGTGGGAACACAACCTCAACCAAATTCAAAAGGGTGAAATAACAGTACCTTTACCCTCCGCAGTAGCTGATTGGGAGTATTATATTACCATTATTAATAATCAATACTCATCAAGGCATGGTGACAGACAGTTGTGCGAGCTGACAAACAATTAAAATAAAAAATACACACTTAGTCATTGTGCTTTGGAGTTTATTCAAAATTATAAATGAATGTGCTACTTGAATACATTAACTGGCACATTTGATATTCTGTCAACACAGGCTTCAATCTGAGTTTAGGTGTAACACCAGTAGCGAACAGCCAATCACATGCTGAGAGAGTTTATAGAATATTAAGAATGTAAACAAATGTACACAGGAAGATTCGTCGTCTTTTGGGAGGTGATGGAAACTACAGTCGTTGGAAGGATCAGAGACGGGCTCTGGCAGGATCACTCTAATTTCGTTTTCGGTTTATGTTCAAAACAATCCCGTTTAAGCCACTGAATTAGTTTAGTCTGGTTATACATACAACCGCGAACAGCACATGTTGTCCCTGAGCTCCGTAACGACATCTCTCATAAAGATTTGCGTCTTTAAATAGTAAAATAATTCTCAGAAAAACAGCTAGCCTCTTCGCTAACTAGCACACAAAATACCATTGGAATGCTACTTCCGCCGCCTAACTGGAAGTTTCACCCACTTTATTTTTTACAGGAGTGCCCCTCAGAAACGTGTGGATACATTTGTATTAAGGATTGAGGAAGTGACATCTCTATATAAATAGTCTCTGGTAATAATAATTTACAACATGCACTTATTATAAGGTTAGGAAAATTGTTTGGTTTAGGGTTAATTGCAATGTAATTATGCATAATTTATATTCATTACTACATGTAACAATGACACTGTAAAATAAAGTGGGTAACACTTTACTTGAAAGGGTGTGCATAAGACTGACATGACACCTTAATAACCATGACATGACATATGTCTTGAATATGAAGTAGGGTTTATGCATATTTATGACAACTGTGTCTTTCGCTCAATAATGACATTTTGAATGCAAATATGACATTATAATGTCTATGTTATGACACCTTGACATAAACCAATACATCATAACCTGTCAGTGTCTTTGTCATGACAACTTGACATAAAATTAAGTTAAACTGTCATGTGGATGGCTTTCACATTGGCTGTCATGAGGCCCTTATAACTGTGTCATGAATATTTTTCGTGACCTCAACTACAGTGGTACTAATTGAATTTGTCATTAAAAAGTTAGAATGGCTTCATGGCAGTCAATGTCAAAACCAACTATCTGACAGTTTAATGTAATGCTAACCAATAAAGCTATGGTGGTTTCTTAAGTTTGATAATTAATCTGCTATGTCATGTTTATGACAGGTTGTGTTGTCTTAGTAATGTCAAGATGTCATGACAAAGACATCTCAAACAATGCCATATTTGCATCAAAAATGTCATAACTGAGCGAATGACACTTAGTGACAGTTGTCATAAACATTCATAAAACATCCCTCATATTCATATGTCATGTCATGATTATGGAGGTGTCATGTTAGTCTTATGCACAACCCTTCAAGTAAAGTGTTACCATAAAGGGTTACTATTATCATTATTGAAGTATAGCTAAAAAGCGTAATGTCACCACCTACTATATGTGTTTGGAGTACATTATTCTTTTCAATTTAGTATTGATTGACATGCTAATGTGTTTTTCCCCAGAGCGAACAGGACGAGATTATGATTCAGCAGGCCGGAGATGACATTGACGTGCCAGAAGAACTGATCAAGATGGTGGATGGAGAGGCGCCGCCGGAGGAGGAAAAGGAATCCATCATGGATCAAATGCAGAACCTTCAGAACATGGATATGGAGCAGATCAAAGAAAAGGCTCAGGCCACGTTTGTGGAGATGAAATCCAAGGCTGAGGAGAAGTGCACTGTTATGTAACGTCTATCTAATCTTAACACTCATTTACTTATGCAGTGAAACTATTAACAGTTTCAATAACCTGATGTCCAGAGATCAGTGTCCTTGTTCTGAAATTCATTTATTCTTAGTTCTTTCATTTGTCCTTTTTTTCTTTTCAATCTATCTTTTTTTCTTAGTTTTTCTATTGTTCCTTGATTTTCTTTTTTTAAGTCGTCTTGAATTGCAAAGTAATTGTTACGACTTATGACCAATATCAACATGCTAAAATATAAAGATATTATTTGATTCATGCACTTTTTATTTAAAAATAAAGGTTATTTTTCTAAACATTTGTTTAAAATCCACATGGAAAAGACATTTAAATGTAATGAGATGAGATTTTTTAATATAAATGATAATTTAACATGACTAAATACTTATATTATTTATTACTTACATAAATACAATATTTTCTGTATGATCAAATATTTTGAAGGTGCCGTAATAAGTTAGCCACATAAAAGTGAAGACTAAAAACTGCTGTAAATTAAACCCGACCACTTGAGATATAATGTTTGCAAATGCAAAAATAACACAGTCAATTTATGAATGGAATGCTAATTAATTTATAGTCTGGACATTTAAGCTTGGATAGGAGACAGCTTCACCCTTAACATTCTAAACCCACAATGAAAAATCTCTCATCATTTAAGCCAAACTCGGACTACAGGAGTTTTAACCGATTGTAAAATCTGGTTGCATCATGCACATAAAGCTGGGGATACACTTAACGACTGTAAGGCCGATTATGAATGTATTTTGATACTAACGATTGATCATGCCGAAAAGTGCCGAGTCAGTTGTGTTCAGTCGTTGTTCACAGTCTGTGTTTACAATCTGCTGCAGTAATTGCAGACAGTCAGTGTGTTCAGTCTTAGAATGTTTCAGCTAGTCGGTAAGTGTGTCCCCGGGACTGTAGTAAAATAATGTGTATGTGCGCAGGTGTAGTCTTTCTTTACAGTGACATCACCAACTACTTGTCTGGCATGCATAACACAGCGTTAATAGTCGTTTTCAAGGATCCGTGTGGACGGGGATCGTTTGTTGTCATATGTAAATTTTTTCTAATTTTAGCAAATGTTGTCGTGTAAACGTACCCTAAATATCAAACATGTTAGATATAGAGCATCACAGTCCCGCCCACAGCCGGTGCCGGAAGTAAAAATTCAATACAATTTCTCAATTGACATTTGAGATATAAGCCATAAAAACGTAACCATACATGGTAGACTTAAAACCAGCTATGGTTGTACTAAGCGATTGTATATGCTCACTTAAGCGCCAAAAGTTCATGGGGCACCAACCTTGTTTTAAGATAAATGCCGTTTATTCGCGATGTATTGGATAAGTACTTCATTACCCACAATCCTGAACAATCCCACGATCCCACAGTGATGCATCTGATTGGTGGAAGTTGTGTCGTGTCACGTGTCTGAAACCCCGCAAAGGCACGTGAAGACCTGAAGATCGTGTAATGACGTAGGGCTAAGTTCATTGGTCGCACCTCTGAGACGCCCCCGCGCCATTGGATGTGCAGTTGCCGCAACAGCCTATGAGCGAGCCAGATGCTCAATGTTTTTGAATGTTTTTAGAATGCTCAATATTTTTCCATCCACTTGCATTATGAACTCAGTTGCAATTGCGTTTGCTTCAGTAAATCGAGGAAAAGGAGTTTCCCTGCACATTCACTTTATAAAATTCACTCGAGGAAAAAGTTCACGTGGCCGTTGTCAGATTTGGAGTCACTCAAAAGGCTCTTTCACGGTGGCTTCAGTCAACTTTAGTGAGGCGCAGTGGTTTATGGGAGGAGTAGTTCCTTTGCTCGGAAATGAAAATATGTACACAGGTTTGTACCCTTGACTTTTTTGGATTTTCTCTTTGTTTTTTCACTCGAAATGATATGTTGTATGCTTATGAGTTCAGCCGTAGCTGGTTATCCTTCCTCAGACATGATCTAATACTCTTTAGATATGGATTTTACAAAATGTCAATGGGAGAAATGAATGGGAAATTTAATTTCGGCACCAGCGCTCTCTTGGGCTGTGGGCGGGACTGTGATGCTCTATTGTCGGGGTGGCCCCAATGTGTCCGCGAGCAGATCGGGAGGTTTAAAGGGACAGTTCACTTTGAAATTAATTTTTGATATGTTTTAGCTTACCTCAAGGGCATCCAAGATGTAGGTGTCTTTGTTTCCACAGTATTTTCAATTTTGATATTTTTCAGTCAAACCGTTGTTGTCTGTCAGTCATATAATGCAGGTATGGGGTCCACGTCAAAGAGCATGCACAGAGAAGTCCAAATTAAACATGATTTAATGACTCGTATATGTAAGTACACATTGATGGCCTAAGACACGAAACGAGCGGTTTGTGTGAGAAAACGAACAGTATTTATATCGTTTTACCTCTTGTAACCACAGTGACGTCCAAGTGATCTGAATCAGTTGTGCAATGTCCAGCTGAACCGAACTGAATCAGTTCAATGTTCTGCCGGAAGTGATCGCTTGCACGCCTACGTCACTCAATAAACATATTTTTAAACATACTAAACATTTGATATACCGAAATCGTCTTCCATTGCGGTTTCCTGTATATCTAAATATGTTTAGTGAAAGGTAAAACTTCCGAAATCTCTGTATAAACAAAGAGTGACGTAAAGCGATCACCTACGGCGCATGCGCAAGCGATCAGTTTGACATCGCTGTGATTGGACGAGGTAAAAACGATATAAATAATGTTCGTTTTCTCACACAAACCGCTCGTTTCGTGTCTTAGGCCATCAATGTGTACTTACATTCATGAGTCATTAAATCATGTTTAATTTTGACTTCTCTGTGCATGCTCTTTGAGATGAACCCATGGTGGACCCCCTTAACCTCCAGTGTATGACTGACAGACAACAATGGTTTGACCGAAAAATATCAAAATTGAAAATACTGTGGAAACAAAGACACCTACATCTTGGATCTCCTTGAGGTAAGCTAAAACATATCAAAAATTAATTTCAAAGTGAACTATCCCTTTAAGATTTGATCTGTAAACGCCTCACATTACCAGATAATCTGGGCCGAATAACAGAACCAACCGACCGACGCGTTTTCTTCTCCAAATGTAGGGAGGGGTAAATTAGGCATACATCGGCCTGAAACTCCTGTAGTCTAAGCCCGGTTGACTCACTCTCATGCAGTTTGATATGTATGAATTTCTTTCTTCAGATGAACACAAATGAAGATTTTTAGCAAAATAAACAGACGAGCTGATGTGAATGCATATAATGTAGGTGTACGGGACCTCCCAAGCTGACACTTTAAAAACCCCCACAAAATTCGCTTATATCATGCTGTGCGCTATATACACACACAAATCGTTTCACTTCGGAAGACATGATTCATCAACCGGGGTCATAAGGGTTACCATTGTGTTTGTTTTCTGTGATTTTTGAAGCATCCGCTTTGAGGGTCCCATCCACTTGCATTATGAACTCAAAGAGTTGGATTATTATTCTAAACATTTTCGTTTGTGTTCATCTGAATCTTCATCTGTACTCAATCAAGGATTGTTATAGAGTTGCAAACTATTCATGAACTCATTCTGCATGTCATCAATGTCATCAGTGGTCTCAATGGGAATGCTCAGTGGGTTCAGGAAGGGTGAGCATGGCATGTTCTCGTATTCATGTGTATGGTCACCGTGCAATCGAAAGTCCCCGTAACCCCCCACAGCTCCGTGGAGAGGCTCGCAGACGTTGAGGTAGGGGTTGGCGTACTGCTGGGTGAAGCGACGGTCAGACGCGGGACTGTGGCTGGGGCTGGTCGAGGGACTGTGCGGCATGGGACACGTCAGCTGGCAGCTGTTCTTCCTGGTGGGGCGGTTGAGATCCAGTTTGGCGGTGAGGGGCTTGCCGATGTTGACGTCCATGTTCCACTGGACCAGGTCATCTAGGCAGTTAAACTGGACTTGAAGGCACACAGTGAAAGCTAGTTCCTCCTGTAAAACAGGAAGAAAGTGTGAGAAGGAAAAAAAGGGATCAAAGTAGCTTTGAATTCAATCGAAAAATGCATTGGAAAGCTCAATCTAGCTATAGACCTATTGTGTATCTTTCTAGGTTGTGATGTGTTGAAGAAGTCTTAAGATGTACCTTGAGTTTCTGCACTGAGCTGAGTCTGGTGTAGAGGCAGTGCTGAGGAAGACTGCCTGAAAGCAAGAAGCTTCCCGTTTCTTCCAGAGTTTCCTTATTCATCAGCTTAGGGTCTACATCCAGGTCCTTCAAAGTCAAAACATTCAAATGCATTGCAAATGTCAAAAGAACACAGTTCATGTAAAATGTTAAAACTGTTATTAATCCAATTAAGATTGTACTTACAAAAAAAAGTTATACTGTATAGCTAAATAATTAAGCTGCTCGATTTTTTTATGTTTTTGAAAACACTTATACTCTCTAAGGCTGCACTTCTTTAATCAAAATTAGGGCTGGGCAACTATTAATCGCGATTAATCGCATCCAAAATAAAAGTTTGCGTTTACATAATATATGTCTGGTCCTCTGTGGAATTATTTTGTATATAAAAATTCACACACATTCATGTATATATTTAAGAAAAATGTGTTATTAATATATAAAATATTTATATTTAATATAAACCATGTATAAAAATATATACAGTATATACATGCAAATATTTCTTAAATATATACATGGATGTGTGTGTATTTATATATACAAAATAATTATACACACTACACACACATATATTAATTATGTAAACACAAACTTTTATTTTGGATACGATTAATCACGATCAATCGTTGCCCAACCCTAAAATACAGTAAAAAAGTAATATTGTGGGGGGAAATTCTAGTTTAATATTGTAAAATGTAATTCATTCCTGTGATCACAAAGCATCATTACTCCAGTATTCAGTGTCACATGATTCTTCAGAAATCATTCTAATATGCTGATTTGCTGCTCAAGAAACATTAATTATTATTATCAATGTTAACTGATCAATGTTCTGATCAATGTTAAATTGTACTTCTTGGTTTTTTTTTTTTATGAAAACCATTACAAGATTGTTTGATGACTATAAACTACAAAGGAACTTATTTGAAACGGATGTTTTTGTGATTACTGTCACTTTTGATCAGTGGTGGAGGAAGTACTGAATCTCAGTACTTAAGTAAAAGTACAAATAACCAGATAAATATTTACTTTAGTAAAAGTAGAAGTAACACAATGACAACAATACTTAAGTAAAAAGTAAAAAGTACCTGATTTTAAATGAACTTTAAGTATTAAAAAGTAAAAGTACTTGCATAATTTATTTTCTTAATGTCTATTTTCTAATGATTAATAAAACATTTAATTCTAACTCATTCAAACTAATACTCTTATAATGATGTTCAATAATGATGGGAAAAAAAATGTTGTCACCATTTCTGAAACAAGCTTGAAATTAGGCAATATACACATCATGCTTATCCTTACTATATGTTAATAACTATGGCAGTAAACGCGATTAATTTATGGTGTAATTCTGAACCTCTTGGCTTGCCATAATCCTAACCAAACGTATATTACACACGGTGCGTTTCCTATGCACGTAAAAACTAATTTTCGCGTATAAATTGCACTATAAACGCACTGCGTGCGAGATGCATTTAGTGTGACCGGGTTGATATACTGTATCTATGGCAACCAAACGTCACTGGTGAGACAAACGTGCAACGGACGGACGGTCAGATTACGTTTTGGCAGGGGAAAAACTGATCAGAAAATGTAACGAAAATGTAACAGAAGTTGTAGAAATGTAGTGGAGTAGAAAGTATAATAATTGCTGCAAAATGTAACGAAGTAAAAGTAAAAAGTATGCACTATTTATTCTACTTAAGTAACGTAAAGATACGTGAAAAATGTACTTAAGTAAAGTAACAAAGTATTTGTACTTCGTTACATTCCACCACTGCTTTTGATTAATTTGATGGATTCTCGCTGAATAAAAGTATACTTTAAAAAGTGTTGCTCAAAAAACATCTTAAAATCTTACTGGTTTTGAATATGGATATGAATAAATAATGCATTGCAGATTCTTTCTTCAAAATAAAAACAAAGAGACCACTTACCAGAGGAAGGTTAGTTATGTGCGCCTGGCATGACAGCATCTCCTCTGACTTTTTCACAATGCTGGTGTAGATGACCAGCACATTGGAAAACTCAGCAGCAAAGTCCATTTTTATCTGAACTCCACAGTCAAAGTCCAGAATTTTACTCTCCGGCAGTTCTGGGTTAAAACAGATGCAAACTGTTAGTTTGATGCCAAGTACTATTTCACTTATCATGAATTATCATCTGTGTCAAAGGAGTAGTTCACCCAAAAATGAAAATTCTGTCATCATTTAGTCACTCTCATGTTGTTCCAAACCTCTATGACTTTCTTTCTTCTGCTGAACACAAAAGAAGTTAATTTAAAAAAAATATAGGTAACTAAACAGTTGGGCCCCATTGACTTCCGTCGTATGGAAAAGAAAATACTATGAACGTCAATGGGTCCCATAAACTGTTTGGTTGTTTTCAGGTTCAGGTCTGGAACAGATTGAGAGCGAGTAAATGATGACAGAATTTTCATTTTTGGGTGAACTATCCCTTTAATATCATCAACAAGATTTGGTCCCACTTTATATTAAGTGGCTTTAAGTACAATGTACTTACATCGAAAAATAAGTACAATGTATTATTGTGTTCTTGTTGTATTATAAAACAGTATACACAAGTACACTTTGTGTATACAGGCGGCGCCATCTTTGGAAAACAGTCTCGACAAGTCAAACCACGAACGTCGTGCTGAGTGATCTGAACTGTATGAAGTTCAGCGAACTTCTGAACTGTATGAACGGCGTTTGGGAATCGACTTATCGAGACTATTTTCTAAGATGGCTCCTGTCTGTATACGCGAAGTGAACTGTCTTCATAAAGTATCTTCTTATTAAACGGTCTGTACACTGACAAAGTTCTCAATGCTTCGTTTTGCATGTATGGACCCTCATTATGTTACTGTGTTAGTGTGGGGCTATTTTGAGCCTTGTTAGTGGTATAAACTAGCGATTTCTTTTTACTTAAAAAATGCCCCCCGTACTAGCATTATACACTAATCAGTTTTTAGAGATAAAACTCTTCACATTCGATTATCATGAAAACAAATCTCAGAGAACGGTTGACTGGGTATCAATGTTTTATTGGACCAAAGGTTTATTTTGCGAAGGAGTTCTCCTTTAAGGTTAGGTTAAGGTGTAAGGGAAGGGTCAACTGTGTAATTACAAATGTAATTACATAAATTAATTATAGCTGTAATTACATGATGGTATTTTTAAAATAGAAGTACACTGTAAAAAGATGTATGCACACAATTACATTGTACCCAAGTCCATTGTATCAAATTATTAATTTCAATGTAAGTATATAGTACTTAAACCACTTAATATAAAGTGGGACCCAAGATTTTTTGGTTTTGGGGGGTATCGTCAACAATGAAAAAGAGGTGAAAATCATCATGACAGTGATTTCAATTCAAACATACAGTTGATAAAATAATAAGAATAAGAATTTTGTAGCAAAATAAAAATGCACTGAACATTTGTTAGAAAAAAAGGATATGGTTGATTAAAATATACCAATTTAACTGTTACTTAATATAAAAAGGATTACATGGAGTTTGGTCTAATAACTGATTGTGATTTTAACTGATACATTTTGTTTTTATCATCTGTCACAATACTTGCAACTAAAATGTAATTTTCAAATAATGCCTTTTTTGTAATTATTAATATTCTGTTTTACCATTGCTTACATCTTCTAGACAAAACCTTTGAACCTTTTTTTATACTGAGTTGCACAATATGTTGAAGTAGCTGAAAATACCATGCGCTTTAGACCAGAGCAGGTTGTGTGCCTCAGCTGGATGGGAGTAGTCCCCGGGGCGGATGGGATCGGTGAGGGATCGTCTCTCAGACAGGCTGCTGCGGATCTCGAGAGCCTGCTTACCCTTTGTGGGGTCAAACTGACCCATATCTACAAATAATCAGTACAGTTCTTTGATAATGAAAACACACATTAAGCAAAGGTAGATGAAATATACATGTTTGACACATTTCAATTATATTTTATTCAATTTTTTAATATCTAAATTGATCATTAAAATGACAACGTATAATGTTTAGTAGAAGTAGTAGTTATAGTGCAAAATAGTAGTACTCTTTTCAGAGCAGTTAATCATTTGTTTGAGCTTAATGGACCAGCATTTAACTGTTAAAAGCTGTAATGCTTCATTTAACTTCAACATGCTCATGGTTCACTCACCTTCAGCCACACTGTCCAGCAGAACAGTTATCTTCTCATCCTCTAGGAGGCGCTCTTTCAGGAATTTGATAAAGACTCCATTGGTGAACCCACTTGAACTCAATTCAAAAGCCTCAGCATCTTGGCAACTTCACAAAAATAACATATCATGGCGTAACATTTCAGATAGAGAACATAATGTACTTCGGCATGTTATTTCTGGATGAAAAACTCACGTTGCATATCCAAACACAATATTGGCTGTAACTTTGAGCATGACATTTGGCATGGCGTCGTCATGTACATTTCTGAAACAGTGTACTAGTATTAGAATGATGGCAATCAATGTGAATACAGTGTGAATAAAGGAAAATCCCCACCTTTTCCTGCACATATCCAGGAGGAAGACATTGAGTCCAGTCTCCTTCTCCTGCATCAGTTTCAGAATGCTCTGAACACAGAGACAGTTGCCTGAGCGGTATGGATTTGGGGCATCCACGGGCACCATGAAGCTGTTCCCAAAGTTCTCATAACCGTGTCCAGCATAATACAACAAACCTACAAGGAGGAGCAATCGTCAAAGAGTCAGTTCAGCCAAAAAAAAAAAAAAAACAAATCCTGTCACCATTACTCACCCTCATGTCATTCAAAAAGCCACGAGTTTCTTTCTACTGTTAAACACAAAAGACGGTATTTTAAATATTGTCTGTTCTCTTCTATTCCATATAACAAGAGCCGATGGTGAATTGCACTGTCAACAAAAAAATTAGTCTAATGTGACTTTTGCGCTGATAGCTTTGCAAGATATTTAATGAAAATCTTAATTTGAAGCGAACATATTAGGCATTATGATGATGATATCAAATTTTCGTATCACAATGGTTGCTGAAACATTTTTGTCATGGTATCACACAGTATTAAATTACAAAAATTTTTCTAAATAACAAAAAGAACCTTAAACATTTAATCAATAAACAGTGCACAATAAAATTAAAGAGCACAACTATAAAGAACAGAACATCTTTAACAATATCAAGATATATTTTCTGGACTGGCATGTTTGTTTTAGTCCAGATTGTTTGAAAAATAATATTAAAGTTACCATGAAATCAAAATGGACAACTCTTGTTTTTATGGAATATTGCAATATTTATGCACATTATTATTTTTTTAAATTCATGTGCCCTTATTATCTTTAATCTAAATAATTCCCAATCTCTCTTGCAGCAACATCTCTAATGACGTTTCTCTCGGTGCAAGGGCGAAACTGTCAATCACATGAGATCACACAGCGATAGCAAACAACAACGATCCAATGATCCAATCAATACCCGATAGACAAAATCAAGTCCATTCGGATCACAATGGAGGGAAGAAAAGACTATTGTTTCATCCTGACTTAATGTATTTAAATAAATAATAAGCATTTTCACGGCTTGTCTGCCATCTTTGTTCTGACCAATGTGAAAATCGGCCTAAATATGTAAATTTTGATGAAAAAGCAGCTAATGTGCATTCTAAAAATCTAAACAATTTGGATAATGAGGTATCTAGAATTTTCCATACTGTTAATTTCCACAATATTATACCAAATATCAGCACAAGCTTAGTACACCTTTAAACATGGCAAATTAAAATGTGTTGTGACAGGTTTGGCATCAAAAATGTCAAATGTTATTAGTTCTCGTGTCTAATAACTGATAGGTGACACGGCGAGTGTTAATATGTGTAAAAAGCAAAATGGGAAATGAGAAGTGTGATCTCCTTTTGTGCTCCACAGAAAAATGTTAATTATACAGGTTTGGATTGGAATGACATGAGGGTGAGAAATTATTGTAGTTAATAGACTCGTAAACACCTCTAAATTCAGCATTCAAGCAATTAGTTATTAGTGGCATGGTTATTATGGCAATTACATACTTTCCAAAAATCATGTTAGTTTGATCTTACAAGGCAATTACCATGTTTATAGTAGTCTGCAATAAAACGTCGTGAACTACGGTAGCATAAACTATAGCAGAAACCACAGTACCATAAACTCCCTTATGAAGCAGAGACAGGAATTCCTCCACGGCGTTCCGCATCTCTGACTCGGTCAGATCCAGCAGAGACACCACTTTAAAGTTGAGCTGCCGCAGCAGATTAGTGAGGTCGTACACATCCACCATGGGCGCCTTCAGCTGTGGGTGGTTTCGATATGTGAGGTTACCGATCAGAAGGGCCACTTTGTCTGTAGCTGAAGGGAGAAACACATATTCACTGTGGAAAATGAGAGACTCCAGCTCCATTTTGAGTTAAATTAATTCACAGAATATGTTTGGTCTACTCACCATAAGGTTTCTCAAGATTGTAATCTGATGAAAAAGGTCATGATCATTCACTGACGTATTAAAAGCAAGAAATCTTCAAGGCCGAATGTAATGGGAACACAAAACTTACCTTTCTCAATAGTCAGAAAGTCATCTAAAAAAGAGAAACGTACATAGTAGGTATTTAGAGGATTCTTCTCCGAAGGCACATGATGATGACGATAATGAAAAGAAAGTTTATAGATCACAAATAGAAAACATTTCCGAGACCGAAAAATGAGATTTGACCCAATCCTGCCACAGTGAACCCTTAATGCCACTTATATGAATAGTTCACTTAAAGGGATACTCCACTTTTATTTAACAACTCCCCCAGAGTTAAACAGTTGGGTTTTACCGTTTTTCATTCAAAATCGTTTTCCATTCAGCCGATTTTCTGATATTTAGAAAAATATATCAGAAAATATCAGAAAATCGGCTGAATGGATTCAAAAATGGTAAAACTCAACTCTGAGGGAGTTGTAAAATTAGCCTATTTCCAAAAAAGTGGAGTATTCTTTTAAAAATGTAAATTCTGTCATCATTTACTCATCATTTACAGTTGTTTCAAACCAGTATAATTTTCTTTCTTCTGCTGAACACAAAGGAAGACATTTTGAAGAATGTCAATAACCAGACAGTTGATGTACCCTGTTGATTTACATTGTAGGAAAACAAATACTATGAAAGACAATGGTGTCTGGTTACTTTCTGGTTACCGAACTTTCTTCAAAATATCTTCTTTTGTCCTCAGCAGAAGAAATAAATTCATACAGGTTTGAAACAACTTGAGGGCGAGTAAATGATGACAGAATTTACATTTTTAAGTGAACTAATCCTTTAAGAAAAATTATTTCGTCACACATTTGGTCATGTTCTCACACTGCATTATTTATAATTTTGCAAGATGTAAACAACACTGGTCCAGAAACACTTCCTGTTTCATTTTGTAACTGTTTTCTTTATTTCACATGTAAAGAAAACATCTTAAAGATGTTTGTTTAACTTTTTGAATCATTTTTATATGTTCTGTTGGTTGTATTTTATCCAAGCTTTTATGTAGTGTTAAAAAACTGAAACAGGAAGTGCTTGTGGACCAGTGTTGTTTACATCTTGCAAAATGATCTGGGTACACTTTACTTGAAGGGGTGTGCATAAGACTAACATGACATACCTATGTTATGATATGTTATGAATATGAAGGAAGTTTTATGCATGTTTGTGACAACTGTCATTAAGCGTCATTCGCTCAGTTATGACATTTTAAATGCAAATATGACATTGTTTGTGATGTCTTTGTTATGACACCTTGACATAAACCAATACATCATAACCTGTCAGTGTTTTCGTCATGACAACTTGACATTACTAAGACAACCTGTCATAAACATGACATAGCAGATTAATTATCAAACCACCTAGCTTTAATGGTTAACATTACATTAACCCTCATGTGGTGTTCGGGTCAATTTGACCCGGAGAAGATTTTCTTTTTCCTGAAAATACTAGTTAATGTTATCGCTTTGGACTGAAACTTAGTGACTTTGTTCCCAAGCGGTATAACTATATCTCATTTGTTTTTTGAATATTTTCGTATTTTTTTGTGGGAGTTCTGTTACCTTGTTACACTTGTGGTGTTCCCGGTCAAAAATGACCGGTCTATAAAAAATAGCTTATAAATCACTCATTATACCATATTTTCACCCAATCTTGGATTCAATCTTTTTGTCAACTTGTTCTCTTTCAATTAGGACTGGTTTTACATTTCTGTTTGCATCTGATTAATCGTGGGCCTCATTTATCCGAGAGTAGGCATCTCATTTTTTGAGTAAAAAATAAATAATTTATGAATAAATTTGGAAATATG
The DNA here is from genome assembly GCF_016745375.1 of Pimephales promelas. The sequence goes on from NW_024121987.1 coordinate 3,555,948, forward strand.
AAATTTTTTTTTGAAAAAAATGTCTACTGTTCATCACTCTAGTCTACTCTAATGATTTACCAGGAATTTTGTTTTGAAACTTTTGTTTTGTAAAAAATATGGAACATAGTCACACTTGTGGTGTTCCCGGTCAAAAATGACCGGCCTATTAAAAATAGCTTATAAATCACTCATTATACCATATTTTCACCCAATCTTGGATTCAATCTTTTTGTCAACTTGTTCTCTTTCAATTAGGACTGGTTTTACATTTCTGTTTGCATCTGATTAATCGTGGGCCTCATTTATTTGAGAGTAGGCATGGTAAAAAATGGTCACAATGGGCGACCATTGAAAATGAATGGGAGAGACTGAAAATAACAGAACAATTTAGTTTTCAGGAGCATGTTCATTATTTTCATGTACACATTTGAGCATGTGTACTTGCAAACATCGAGCCCTTGGACCTGTGCATGTATCGATACATTTATACTGTACACACGCAACCCAGACACACACGCGTTAAAACACAGAAACTTTGAGTATTACACACATTCTTTTCCACAGAGAGAAATTTGATTCTACCCTAACCTGCATCTAATATACATTTATCCATCTGACATTACCACACACACACACACACACACACACACACACACACACAAACTGGCCGTGACTGCAGTGATCCGGCTTCAAAATAATCTTTCTTTCATGTTCTTGTTTCATCACAGCTTCCAGAAAAAATATTATGACATTTTGTTTTGGAACTGTGAGGTTCTCACCATAGACAGTGGTTCTCACACAGAACTAGACAATATTTACAAATATACATCATGTGATAGCACAGGCATATATAAATGCCTCACAGCACCTTGCTTGTCATTCATTTGTGGCAGCACAATGGCAAAGCAGCTCTCTGCACATGATGTTATTCATCAGATTTTTGACTCAGAAAATAGTGGGGAGGATCATTTCTCTCTGTGGAAAAGAATGTGTGTAATACTAAAAAAAAATTGTGTGTTTTAACGTGTGTGTGTGTGTGTCTGGGTAGCGGGTGTATAAATGTATCGATACATGCACAGGTCCAAGGGCTCGATGTTTGCAAGCACACATGCTCATATGTGTACATGAAAATAATGAACATGCTCCTGAAAACTAAATTGTTCTGTAATTTTCAGTCTCTCCCATTCACTTTCAATGGTCGCCCATTGTGACAATTTTTGACCATGCCTACTCTCAGATAAATGAGACCCACGATTAATCAGATGCAAACAGAAATATAAAACCAGTCCTAATTGAAAGAGAACAAGTTGACAAAAAGATTGAATCCAAGATTGGGTGAAAATATGGTATAATGAGTGATTTATAAGCTATTTTATATAGGCCGGTCATTTTTGACCGGGAACACCACAAGTGTGACTATATTCCATATTTTTTACAAAACAAAAGTTTCAAAACAAAATTCCTGGTAAAACATTAGAGTAGACTAGAGTGATGAACAGTAGCCATTTTTTTCAAAAAAAAATTCCATATTTCCAAATTTACTAATAAATTATTTATTTTTGACTCAAAAAATGAGATGCCTACTCTCAAACAAACGAGGCCCACGATTAATCAGATGCAAACAGAAATATAAAACCAGTCCTAATTGAAAGAGAACAAGTTGACAAAAAGATTGAATCCAAGATTGGGTGAAAATATGCTATAATGAGTGATTTATAAGCTATTTTTTATAGGCCGGTCATTTTTGACCGGGAACACCACAAGTGTGACTATGTTCCATATTTTTTACAAAACAAAAGTTTCAAAACAAAATTCCTGGTAAATCATTAGAGTAGACTAGTGTGATGAACAGTAGCCATTTTTTTTCAAAAAAAAAATTCATATTTCCAAATTTACTCATAAATTATTATTTTTTTTACTCAAAAAATGAGATGCCTACTCTCAGACAAACGAGGCTCACGATTAATCAGATGCAAACAGAAATATAAAACCAGTCCTAATTGAAAGAGAACAAGTTGACAAAAAGATTGAATCCAAGATTGGGTGAAAATATGGTATAATGAGTGATTTATAAGCTATTTTTTATGGGCCGGTCATTTTTGACCGGGAACACCACAAGTGTTATAGGGTTTTGAACACCACATGAGGGTTAAACTGTCAGGTGGTTGGTTTTGACATTGGCTGCCATGAAGCCATTTTAACTTTTTAATGACAAATTCAATATGTAGGCTACCACTGTAGTTGAGGTCACAAAAATATTCATGACACAGTTATAATGGCCTCATGACAGCCAATGTGAAAGCCAACCACATGAAAGTTTAACTTAAGTTTATGTCAAGTTGTCATGACAAAGACACTGACAGGTTATGATGTATTGATTGGTTTATGTCAAGTTGTCATAACAAAGACATCTTAAACAATGAAATATTTGCATTCAAAATGTCATCATTGAGCAAAAGACACTTAATGACAGTTGTCATAAACATGGATAAACCCTACTTCATATTCAATACATGTCATGTCATGGTTATGAAGGTGTCATGTCAGTCTTATGCACACCCCTTCAAGTAAAGTGTTACTAGACATGCAGAGCTGCATTACTGAAGGCATCAGATCTATCAGTGTTCTCCACCACCTCAATCAATAAGAGTAGTCAAGAGAGTAGGGAAAAACATTTAAAGGAGTTTTCCGGGTTCAATACAAGCTCAACTGTGGCACACCGTCGATTACCACAGAAAAAAAAACATGATTAATGTAATGCATTTCACATTATTTATGCTATTGCTGTTGATGGAGCTTGTTTTGAACCTGAAAGGTTCATTAAAAGCTGTTATAGCGTGCATTAATCGGCATGACAGTATGATGATTAGGTTGGACATGCACCAGATTCAGATGGATACCAAAAAAGTCCATAGATGTTAGAGAGGTGCCACTACATCTACATAATACCTTCAGAGCACTCCATTGCTCCTGAAATTTGTAGAGATATTCTTGGATCTTTCATTTCAGAATGGCAAGGATTTTCTTGAGGAGGAACAAGAAGTTGGACCACAAAATGAGTGTAAATAAAGTGAACCTAAAGAGAGAGCTGCTCACACTTCTTTCAATAAGGCAGTCCACTAACACTGCCATAACAAATCAACATTGTGCTATTAGAGGTCCCACATAGAGGTTACCGTCTCTGCACTAGAGTTGGACATAGTAAAGACCATATCTTGGCATCCTGGAGTTATTTATATTAGAATTACTTGTCACGCACTACTGTTCAGAACACTGATTTGATCAGAAAACATCTAACCGAAGAATAGATATAAAACAAAAGACTTGATCCATACCAGTAACAACAACATCGACTTCATTGCTCCACGTTCGTTCATTAGTGCAGCAGATCTCGCAGCGATATCTTCCCTGGTGCTCTGGCAACAAATTCTTGACCTAGTTTAAACCAAAACATATTATTCAATCACTCTCACTTCACTGAAAATAATGTGTAAACAAAAACAGATAACTGGAGCATGTTTTACAAGAAAATTCAATCTGTTCATCATATTAAAGGGATAGTTCACTTTGAAATTAAAATTTGATATGTTTTAGCTTACCTCAAGGGCATCCAAGATGTAGGTGTCTTTGTTTCCACAGTATTTACAATTTTGATATTTTTAGGTCAAACCGTTGTTGTTGTCAGTCATATAATGGAGGTATATGGGGTCCACCCATGAGTCCACCTCAAAGAGCATGCAAATTTAATGACTCGTAAATGTAAGTAAACATGACACGAAACGAGCGGTTTGTGTGAGAAAACGAACAGTATTTATATCCTTTTTACCTAGTGTAACCACAGCCACGTCCAATTGATCTGAGGGCGCTTCAGTCTGCGCAAGCGCCGGAAGTGATCTCTCGTGCGTGTACGTCACTCATTGCTTACACAGAGATTTCAGAAGTGTTACCCTTTCACTGTGAAGATGTAAACATATTTAGATATACAGGAAATTGCAATGGAAGACGATTTCGATATATCAACAGACAACGTTGGTTTTTTTTCAAACCGCGCGATCACTTCCAGCGCTTTCCAGCGCTTCTGCAGACCAAAATGGCCGTGCCGTCAGATCAGTTGGACGTGGCTGTGATTACAAGAGGTAAAAACGATATAAATACTGTTAGTTTTCTCACACAAACCGCTTGTTTTGTGTCTTAGGCCATTAAATCATGTTTAATTTGGACTTCTCTGTGCATGCTCTTTGAGGTGGTGACCATAGACCTGCATTATATGACTGACAGACAAGAACGGTTTGACCTAAAAATATCAAAATTGAAAATACTGTGAAAACAAAGACACCTACATCTTGGATGCCCTTGAGGTAAGCTAAAACATATCAACAATTTATTTCAAAGTGAACTATCCCTTTAAGCGATTGCTTCTCTTCAGAAAATACATATGGATTTGTCTAACAATGTCTTTATGCACTTTTTGAAGCGCCAAAGTGGTAGTTATGCTGTCAATGGAGATGAAGAAATCTCTCAGAATTAATTTAAAAGATCTTCATTTGTGTTTTAAAGATGAACGAAAGTCTTACGGGTTTGGAACGACATGAGGGTGAGTAACTGATGATTGGTTGAACTAACCCTTTAAAATGTTGACGTTTAATTCTTTGCTTGCTGTTTCTTTGTTATTATTAAATGTGAAATTTGCTATTTACTGAGTAAAACGGTCTCAGTAATGACATACAACACTATATAGTACAATAGAAAATGTTATCCTCTTACAGTGTACTTCCTCTTGTTGGCTTTTATGATTGGCACCCCATTTCTGTACCATTGATATTGTGGTAGGGGTCTGCCAATTGCTCCACACTCCAGATAGAGTATATCACCCACCAGCAGCCTTTGAGGCTGAGGCTGGATCAGGACCCTCGGTCTGCCCTCTGATGCCAAAGACACTAGTCCTGAACAAAAAAACATCCATTTTGATATCAGTGACATACAGTGACAATATCATGACAATTCAAACAAATGTCTCTCTAGTCTCTGATTTACCATATCTTGGTGGAACATCAAGGACGTCTACTTGGGCCCACTGACTGAACTCACATGTGTTTCCACAGTTCACTCTACAGATGTAAAACCCTGCATCTTTGACCTGGACTGGGCTGAACACCAGGTCTGGGGAAGAGCTGTTATGTACCTGAAGGGTTGCGTTAGTTATATGATCGTGTGAATGACTAACAATAAATTGTTCCTCAATGTAATGTCCTTTAGTTTACCTCTTCTGTTTTCTTAAACCACTGAAACTGCACATTCGAAGCACCAACAGCACAACAGCTGAGACGGAGGTTATGTCCGGCAATGACAGCCACTGACTGCGGCTGGATGAGGATTTGAATTCCTGTCAGATCAATTGAGGAAACAGCATCTGAAACTGGCTTATGAATGCCAAAAATCACTTATGGCTATGTCTGCACAGTATCTATGCCAGGAATTTCTGCAGAATATAAATACATGTGATTTAAAGCGTTGTGTGTTTGTTACTTAAATGTTTTGGCAAATTTCATAATGTTCTCAAATGCCAATAAGAGTGTAAAGGTACGGCCACATTTACTGTTCTGTTCAAAATCAATAGCAATCCACACAAGAATTTCATTCAAAGTTTCTGTCTGATGTTCAAACTGGTCACGTGGATTTACCACATTAATCAACAGAAAGCTGATTGGTTTGAAAGTGATTTCTGTCTGAGCCGTGCTTCATGCCTCTCTACACTTTCTCTAACTGATCTATAAGTTATGATAACATATGTTTTCACATTACTTTAACTTATCAAAAGTAAGATATTCTCAACTTTTTTTTTTACAATATACAAGACTCAAAATTAATATACAAGACTCTGAAATTACTTAAACATCCAAATTAATTGTACTAAAAAAATTAAAGCAGTAGTTCACTTTTAAAATAACTTTTGCTGATAATTTACTCACCCCCATGTCATCCAAGATGTCCATGTCTTTCTTTCTTCAGTCGAAAAGAAATTAAGGTTTTTGATGAAAACATTCCATAATTTTTCTCCATATAACGGACTTCAATGGGAACCAAACGGTTCAAGGTCCAAAAGACAGTTTCAGTGCAAACTGTTCAAAGGGCTTTAAAGGATTCCAGACGATGAATAAGAGTCTTATCAAGCGAAATGTTTAAGTTTTATAAACTCAAATGGTCGCCTTGCTCTGTTCTGTGATGTGCGTTTGTGACTCCTGTTCGAACTCGTTCATCAAAATGAACGAATCTTTTTCCGAGTCAATTCATTCATTTCGTTTGTTGAATGAACCAAATGCTCATGGTTTTTGAATGAACCAAATGCTCATGATTTAAAAAAAAAAAGAGCAATCGTTTCGCTTGATAAGACCCTTATTCATCGTCTGGAATCGTTTAAAGCCATTTGAACAGTTTGCGGTTTGCACTGAAACTGTCTTTTGGACCTTGAACCATTTGGTTACCAGTAAAGTGCATAATTTGGAGAAAAATCCTGGAATGTTTTTATCAAAAACCTTAATTTCTTTTCGACTGAAGAAAGAAAGACATGGACATCTTGGATGACATGGGGGTGAGTAAATTATCAGCAAAAGTTTTTTTAAAAGTGAACTACTCCTTTAAGGCAGGAATGTGTTTTTACAGTGCAGAATTCAGATTTTCTTTGATAATCAGTTAAGAAAATGTGGGGTAAAAGATTATGTGTGGGTCTACAAATGTTACTTCTTCAAGCATTTCACTTTTACGACTGTGATTAAATATCTGAGTACAACACAAACAACATAAGATACTGTGTTGAGACATAAACTCTCTCTTTAAGATGTTTCCACTAAGGCAGTTGTACCTGGAGGTTTAAGGAACTGCAGCCCATCCGTATGACCCATAGTATGTAGAAACTCAACCAGTTCACCCAACTTACATCCTTGATCTCCAATGAGTTTGAGCAGAGTGCGGGAGGGACTACCTTCCGCCTCCAAAGCCTTCAGTGAACACATGTCCATGTCATTGAGACTGCCCATGTGAGTAGAAGGGGGGTGGGGTCTGTGAGTTTATTTGTGCATATTTGCATATTACATTAAAATGAAACATGAATAAAGAAAAATAGAGTTGTTACCTCACTTTGAATCGGCTGTCACTTTTCACAATCTCCCCCAGTTTTCGCCATCCCTTATTGTTGGCCTTATCAAGAGACTCACAGAGTCTCTTTAACACAGATTCTTTCAAGAAATTTATGTTGTCATTCAAATCTGACATGATTGAGGATAATGGCTCATGCACAACTGTGCTGAACTCAGGTTTAAATGTTCAGCAAAGCACCTGCAATATGAAACATTGACATACTTCATATGAAAGATATACATTTTTTTCTATATATGACAATTTTTTAAAATTTATTTGACACCACATGACCTAAAAAAAACAGCAAAAAATCTTGAAATAAAAAACTTGATGGTGACCAACACCTAAAATATAAACTTTACCTTAAACATTTATATATTTAGCCTATATATATATATATATATATATATTACAGCCAGACCGATATATCGACCGGCCGATATTATTGGCCGATATTAGGCATTTTCCAAAATATCGGTATCGGCAGTTATAATGGCCGATAAATGAATATTTAAAAAATAAAATAAAAATGGACGAAACATGCTTCAATCATCTCTCCTTGGCCTGTTATATTGAAAATGTATGTTTTACAATTTGCAGTATGATGTTATCTATTGCTAAATTATGGCTCATCATAGACTAGGTAACCACAAAGCTAGCTAATGCCACTATCATCAGTGGAAGACCGCTAACGTTAACAATGAGCTTGGAAACCACAATTAACTTTTTCTACCTAAAAAAAAAGTAATTATTACTGTATTTATAACTAGCATATCTCTAGTTACAGTCCCTGCATTGTAAAATGTAAGTTAGACTTGCGAGGAGTGAACATTTAGACATAGAGAAAAAGTATCAAACATATTTTGTGCAGAAAAGTTAGCTTTTCTTTTACACGTGTGTGAAATCCAACAATATTTAATAAAAAAAATAAAATAAAAAATATCAGCCGATATATCGGAATATCGGATTTTAAAACCCAAAAATATTTGTAACGGTATCGGCCTTCAAAATCCTTAATCGGTCGGGCTCTAATATATATATATATATATATATATATATATATATATATATATATATATATATATATAGATAGATAGATAGATAGATAGATAGATAGATAGATAGATAGATAGATAGATAGATAGATAGATAGATAGATAGATAGATCTGAATCAACCTTCATTAAATTATTTCCACTTAAAGTTTTTTTATTTGGGTCAGCTGAGTGAAAGTACTAAAGGGTTAGTTTAAATTAAAATGTAAAATTCAGTCATAATTTGTGACCTTTCATGATGTTCCAAACCTGAAAGACTTTATCTCTGTCCGTGGAATACAAATTAATGAGATGTTAGAGTCCAAGTCAACAATGTATGAAAATGCAATTAAATTGAATGGAGGCACTTTATCATCTTTTATTATTATTATTATTATTATTTATTTTTTTTTACAGAAGAGTAAGTCGATAAGTTTTTAGATCAGAGGTTTGGAACGAAAGGAAGAGTACTACAACATTTTCATATCTTGAACAACCTTTAAGATAGTTTCACTTTTTACAGTGACTTCACCAACCGCATATCGAGTGATGAAGGTTTGTAAACTTATGAAGGTTTGTAACTTTGTGACAGCGCCATCCTATTTTTTATTTTCAAATGCAGATTACTCAACTGTTATGAATTTCTAAAAGTAAATGTTTAGGCAAGCAAACAGAGATAAAACAGATTAGAATTCACCACGAAAACAATGAAGTAGCCTAATAGCCTATCAGAAAGAGTGTAAACATCGGTCGCATACCTCAGGCAGATCAGTTGACATGTATCCCATTATACGTGTAGCCTATCCCATTAATCCTTCGCTGCACACTGACTGATGCGGGGAAATCCAACTTACTAAACATACGTGTGTATGCATCACTTCCTGATGTCTAACAAAGAGGAAGGTGTTCATCTCGTCTCTCCCGAGTTCAAAGAGTCTTTAAACGGAAGTGTGTTCTTGTAGTCAAAGAGAGAGAGAGAGAGAGAGAGAGAGAGAGAGAGAGAGAGAGAGAGAGAGAGAGAGAGAGACTCGCTGTTTTTCTATGGGCTTTTAAAACTATTAGAAATAGTATGTATGTTTAAAATGTATGTTTAAAATGTATGTCTAAAATGTATGTTTGAGCTGTCTTAAACTTGTCTTAAACTTGGGTAACACTTTACTTGAAGAGGTGTGCATAAGACTGACATGACACCTTCATAACCATGACATGACATATGTAGGATTTATGCATGTTTATGATAACTGTCATTAAGTGTCTTTCGCTCAATAATGACATTTTGAATGCAAATATGACATTGTTTAAGATGTCTTTGTTATGACAACTTGACAAACCATAACATCATAACATGTCAGAGTCTTTGTCATGACAACTTGACATAAAATTAAGTTAAACTGTCATATGTGGATGGCTTTCACATTGGCTGTCATGAGGCCCTTATAGACCATTTCACAAGATGTAAACAACACTGGTCCAGAAGCACTTCCTGTTTCAGTTTTTTAACACTACATAAAAGCTGGGATAAAATACAACCAACAGAACATTTAAAACTGAATCAAAAAGTTAAACAAACATCTTTAAGATGTTTTTTTTTTACATGTGAAATAAAGAAAACAGTTACAAACTAAAACAGGAAGTGCTTCTGGACCAGTGTTGTTTACATCTTGTGAAATGGTCTATAACTGGGTCACGAATATTTTTCGTGACCTCAACTACAGTGGTACTAATATAATTTGCCATTAAAAAGTTATAATGACTTCATGACAGTCAATGTCAAAACCAACCACCTGACAGTTTAATGTAGCCTAATGTTAACCAATAAAGCTAGGTGGTTTCTTAAGTTTGATAATTAATATGCTATGTCATGTTTATGACAGGTTGTGTTGTCTTAGTAATGTCAAGTTGTCATGACAAAGACACTGACAGGTTATGATGTACTGTTTTATGTCAAGATGTCATAACAAAGATATCTCAAACAATGTCATATTTGCATTAAAAATGTCATAACTGAGCGAATGACACTTAATGACAGTTATCACAAACATGCATAAACCCTCCTTCATACTTATGACATGACATCATGTCAGTCTTATGCACACCCCTTCAAGTAAAGTGTTACCGAAAATTGCACTGACATATATCATTTTTCTCAAGAAACATATCAGTAATATTTTTTTTCTAAGGCACCTTTAAAAGCTACTAAAATGCCCCAATTAAAATAAAGCCTAATCCTTGTTTAATCGAACAGCAGTCAGTGCAGCCAGGCCTTGTTTTCTGGAAAAAAAAAAAAAAAAAAGAAAAAAGATAATCAAAACTATCGAGTTTATGCATAAAAAAGAAAGTAAATTTAATTTAATTTAAAAATGTATTAAATTTAATTAAAAGGGAAACCAAGATTATTGTTTTTCTTATTTTAAGCATAAACGGCACATACAGTAATTATCACAACGAAGTAACTCAAGTGCATCTTGATTCAATAATGTTTATAAGCTATCTGTACTGGAAAAAGGTAGGAAGACCAAAAGAGATTTTATTCATTTAAATGACTAAATGAAATAATAAATATTAGGACTTATAAATCCAAATTTGTCTGGGAGGGAATCCTGATTTCTTCAAAGAAAAGGGGTGAATTAAACTAAGAAATAGCTTGATTTTTTTTTTAAGCTTGTTTTATCTTATTTAAAATAATTAAGTCATTGTGGGTCCCCTTGGGAGTTTGCTGAGGCCCTCTAGTGGGCCCTGGCCTGCTGCATGGGAATTCACTGCCAAGTCCTATCAACAAGAACACTTAAAGCACTATCTATTTATCTGTGTGTTTTTTTTTTTTCTCTTTGACAGCCTTATTCCCATAACTTTAAATAAAAAAAGAAGAAGAAAAAAACATTTTTAAACATCAAGAAATGGCTTTATTAGGCGAACATCAATGTTTTATATCGACGAAATTTCCTCATCTGCTTCAGTTGCTCTAACACACGCCGTCACCGTGTCACCATTGGCCCGTGATGTGTGTGATGCAAGTAACATCATACCCAATATGCCACTCCTCAAGACTCACAGCAGCTTTAAGGCTGTTTGTGTGCAAGCAACAGGAGACTGGGACTGCGGTGTCAAAAGGCTGACTTTTTATTTGGCCTTTTCACTCTGATAGTGTGCGTTTTGAGGGGAGACATCGCTTCGGATAAACTGTTTTAGGGAAACAGTCTAAAATGCAGCACGTTTGTGGATTATGGGAAAATCACAGGTGAAGCTGTGTGTGTAATATCGGTCACGGATTGGGTGGCGGATCCAGGTGAGTCTCCGCGTTAAGACTCGATATTACAATGTTTATAAAGCGGTGGACACTCTTGTGCACTTATTTTGTTCTGTGCCATAATACCTCGATCAAAATGTGTATTTCATGTAAGGATAAACAGCTGCGTCTTTAAAATTTGCACTAGGCTACCTTATTCTTTAGTCATTCTTGGATAATTGACTTGCCTATATGTTTAAACAGATAATTTTATTTTATGTAGCCTATTTTTCATTGGCTGTTTAAATAGGATTATATTGAAGGAAGCAAGGATTTCACGAATACAACGTGTTGTTGATCCTGTAAAAACATTTCAATCAACCAATCATTTGAGAGACATGTTTACAGTTTGTCAAGGTTTGGCTTACAACCAGGGTTAGGTGCTTCTTCATCAGTGTTACTTAACGTTACCTAAACTGAAAAAAAAAAAAAATGAAAAAAAAAATTAAAGATTTAAATTAACCAACTTAAATCAACTTGGATGTTTAAGTCATTTCAACTTAAATTACATTAAACTGACTTAGCTGAAAAATTAAAAAAAAAAAAAAATTAAAAAAATTTTAAAAAAATTGCTGAATCTTGTACAGTATAAAAATATATTATATATATGTATATATAATAAAAAATTAATAAAATTGCAATGCAAAAACATATGTTGTCATACCTTATTGATCGTTTAATTTGTTTTTTTTATAATTTCCCTCAGATTTAAGGAAAAAGTTATGGGCAGGGTTAGGTTTAGGGCCGGGGGTAGGAATACAGTTATGGCTAAATTTACAGACTGGAAAGTAGTAAAATATTGATCCAGGAACATCTTACTTGGCAAAATCACTGTGGACCAGAAGCATAGTCTACATGACATAATCTCTTTCTCCAGCCTATACATTTTTTGTTCAGCTGGGATCATGAACTGGGATCATGGGTTGACAGTCTGACCTGCCTCGTCTCGGCGTACTGAAGCAATATGTGTTTGTTTATGGCTATCACGTTGTTATCAGTGACTGAGAATGCGGTGGCAAAATTAGCCCCTGGAGAAAAGACCAAATGAGACTGGAGTTTAAATTCAGTAATGCTATGCAGTTTGCTGTTCCCTACCCTAGTAATATTTTGATCATCAGATGAAAAGATTTTTTGGTAAAAACTTGCCTATTGCAAAATATGTATTCTATGACAATTCTTTAGACCGTTTATAGATTTAGTTTGATCCTTGATGGTACTTGACCTCCACTGCCAGCTTTTAAATATTTAGTTATTTGCTTAATGTTTGGGTGGTGAGGGGCTAATTTCTTTCATGGACCCCATTGTCTTCTAGAGTCAGATCGATGTAACACGGCCGGCCGATATTATCGGCCGATTTTACGTATTTTCCAAAATATCGGTATCGGCAGTTATAATGGCCGATAAATGAATATTTCAAAAATAAAAATAAAAACGGACGAAACACACTTCAATCATCTCTCCTTGGCCTGTTATATTGAAAATGTATGTTTTACAATTTGCAGTATGATGTTATCTATTGCTAAATTATGGCTCATCATAGACTAGGTAACCACAAAGCAAGCTAATGCCACTATCATCAGTGGAAGACCGCTAACGTTAACATTAATGAGCTTGGAAACCACAATGAACTTTTTCTGCCTAAATAAAGTAATGATTACTGTATTTATAACTAGCATATCTCTAGTTACAGTCCCTGCATTGTAAAATATAAGTTAGACTTGCGAGGAGTGAACATTTAGACAGAGAAAAAGTATCAAACATATCTTGTGCAGAAAAGTTAGCTTTTCTTTTACACGTGTGTGAAATCCAACGACGCCAAGTGTGCGTTGCAGACTGTCGTTCTGTAATGGATTTAGATTAGAATCGCCAAATAGTAGTTTTTTAGAAGGCAGGCAGCAACTGATGATTGAAAATGGTTTGATGTAGCTTGATGGAAAGAATTAAAAAAGTGCAGGTAAAGGGATAAGCAAGCTGATATTGTAATTATAAGGTAGCTTATAAGGCAATGTAGGGACTAATAATTATTTTATTTATCAAAACTGTAATATATTTTCATGTTCCTCTGTTCTGTTGTGACAATAAAATAAACAAGTTTCATTTTAAAATGCTTTATCATATTATTTTAGTTAAAACTCATAAATAACGACAAATAATTATGTTAGGGGAATCTGTTAATGTTTTGTTGCACGTTTCTGGAAAAAATAAATAAATAAAAAATATCGGCCGATATATCGGAATATCGGATTTTAAAACCCCAAAATATTTGTATCGGTATCGGCCTTCAAAATCCTTTATCGGTCGGGCTCTATGGGCTCTATGCACGGCGGTATTTCCGGTGAAGGATTAAGGATGCTCAATAACTTCCGCCGATCGTAGAGTCTAATGCAATACCGAGAATTTATATTGAATTTTATACTCCATGGTTATAATAAAGAAACGTTAGTCACAAAAACAGATAAAACGGACACCCCTCGTTGTGTTTATGCTTCTTTTTAAAATTATATTAAGTAAACATAACTATATTTAAAATTACATCTAAACGTATGTACGTTTCGTTTCAATGACGGGAGGACAGTAAATTTTGAAGACTCTGCCATAATCCCGTTTTCTCGGTTCTCCTCCGCTTAAATCTCCACAACCGGAAATGGACGAGCATCCTTGCGTCAAATGCGGAACTTATGCGTGCATATAGCCCATTGTTTTCCATAGAATTTCTTTTCCTACTGATGACTTCCATCAACTTTCTAGTTATGGACATTCTTCAAAATATCTTCCTCCGTGTTCAGCAGAACAAAGAAATTCATACAGGTTTCAAACAACTTGAGGGCGAGTAAATGATGACAGAATTTTCATTTTTAGATAAACTATTCCTTTAATTTCAAATGTTTTGAGGTCCTTTAAACCTGGACTTCAGCCCACTTCCTTATCAACATTATGCATATAATGTGGGAAAATAAAAGACTGTCACAGACAATACTGTAGCTTGTCAGATTTATACCAAGTTCATTGCATGAACATTTGGGTTAATCTCGTCCTTGGCATTTTGAAGACTTTCTTGGCTTGGCAAAACGAAGACCATTTTGAAGTTTGTAAATAAAGCCGATGGCATGTCCCTGTAACTAAAACATGTAAACTCAAAATGCTTTGTATGGATTGGAACGAGATATTGTTGCCAAGTGTTTCTAAAAATGATCCAAAAACATAAAGCAGATTAATGGCCCTTTCAATCTGTGTCTCTCATTGGAACTCACCATTTCTACGACAGTAACTTTCCATTATGTCACCTCTCTGCGCCTGTCCTATTTTTTCTGTTTCTGTGTTAAACATCTCTTCTGTGATCATGATGTGCTTGTGCTTTTTTTTGTTTGAATAGAGAACATAATTTTGTATGATTAGTTTGTGATTGTGCTGCTCTCATAATCAGAGCCTTATCAAATCAGAATGTCACTTTTCACCACACTCTTTGAAAAAAGGGTTCATTGGGGTTCTATGAAGCATACATAGGGTTCTTTACTCAACTCCAAAGAACCTTCTATGCTAAAAAAAGTTCTATAATGACAAGAAAGAATCCTTTTGGGACAGAGGTTCTTTATAGTCTAATATGCATTCATATATTACATTATTCTGCAACATTTTGTAGTTGTAATTAAATTATTGTTGATTAAACTTGTAGTAACTTAATATCACATTTTAATCATGCTGCTTTTTGGAGGAGAAAAGCTGATATGGCACTCTTTGTGTGATATTGATTAACTACATAAAATGATATAAATATATACATTTTCTAACCCTCATATTTTGAATTTTGTGATCATTCACATGCATTAATAAATACATTTTAGGGACTTGATGTTTGTCAATAATATGAAATATTTAAACAAATGATAATGAATGAACCAAAAAGGTTCCATATTTTCCTGGTTACACAGAACCCTAAAAAAGCCTTTTTAGGGGTTCCAAATACGACGCACTGATAGAACCTTTTCTTAGCTGAGTGTATTAATTTACTACATACGCATACACAATAAAACAATCCACTAATACCGTCATGGCTATTATTCGTGAAATCAGAGAAGGATCATCTTTTTTTATATATGTCTTGGCATAGAGTTTGTTAACTTGATGCGATTGTATAAATAATGACCTTTCAGCGGCGTGATGAGTGAAGGTGTTTACCCATGCTAAGTGGTTGTTTTGGATGTCTAGATTGATGTTTAAAGTAGAAACAAACTCTACAGGTGGTACTTAACATGCTTGGAGTGGACACCTTATTGACTTTGTGGACGTTTATTTCTAATGCAGGAAATATGCGGAGAGATGCAGAGCAGGCGCTGACTCTGATATGGCTTCTCTCTTGGATCCCACACAGCATGTGTAAGTGAGCAAAGCAGGACTTTAAAAACAAAGTCAGCCAGTCAATTTAGTGCACACAGGATTTTTTTTCGTTTGTCTATACATGTGCAGAATTGAATTCCTGTATTTGAATTGATGTCGCTAACAGGGTGCATATTTTTAAATTCTATATTTTGAGTTTAACCAAATATCTATATGTATAGTTTTTAATAATACATTTTATTTTTCAATATGAAATACCCATAAACACACAACATATGGACTATTTCCAGAATAGTCAGTAATAGGGTGTTCTATAATAGGCTTTTACAGATATCATATACTCTTCAATTACAATATCTCTCCAGGTCATTCTCCCCCAGGGAGGCCCAGACTAACAAAATGTCGGTCACCTGAGAAAGAGACCTTTACATGCTGGTGGGAGCCTGGATCCACTGGTGGATTGCCCACCAGCTACCACCTGTATTATAGAAAAGAGAGGTTAGTGCAACCTAAATCACTATTCATAATAACTGTACCTTTTAACTTGCCTTTAAAAAACAAAACATCTTTTCCACTGTATTAATTCATGGACAGATGCCTCATTGCACTGTAAAAAAAAATATTTTCAAGATTTGTTATCACAATATTTTTTTTTCTTTTGTCAAATCAACTTAAATAATTTATTTAGTTGAGATAACTTATTATTTTGAGTTTCTGATGATTAAATCAATCTCCTTCATTGTATTAACTCACTTTTTCCAGTTCAATCAACAATCAAAATTTTAAGGCAACCAGGTTACTTAATTTTTTAAGTTAAAAAAAACATTTTTTTTACAGTGTGTGCGCTTATTCTGACACAGTTTCGAATATACACTGTAAAATAAATTGTTGGTTTAACTTAAAAAGTAAGTAACCTGCTTGCATTAAAATTTTAAGTTGATTAAACTGGAAAAAGTGAGTTAATACAATGAAGGAGATTGATTTAATCACAAGAAACTCAAAATAATAAGTTATCTCAACTAAATAAATTATTTTGACCAAAGAAAAAAATGTTGTGATAACAAATCTTGAAAATATTTTTTTTACAGGGTAGGCTTTGTTTGGCGCAATAAGATATCCAACGATTTACTCTATTGTTTAAATGTGTAGGTTAGTAAGATTTTTGAATGCTTTTGAAAGAAGTATTTTATGTTCACAAGATGGCATTTATTATTTGATTAAAAAATGCAGTTATTATTCTGGTTGATGAATTCAAAGGAACAGCTGTAAAAAAATGTTTTCATGATTTGTAATCACAACATTTTTCTTTTGTCAAATCAACTTAGATCATTTATGTAGTTCAGATAACGTATTTTGAGTTTCTGGTGATTAAATCACACTCCTCCATTGTATTAACTCAATTTTTCCATTTCAAACTTCCATTTGAACTTTTTTAAGTTAAACCAACAATATTTTTTACAGTGTATATCTGATACATTTTTGATCACTTTAATGCATCTTTGCTGAAAGCAACTCTTTAAAATGAATTTATTGAATAACATATTACTGACCTTAAACTTTCGAACTGTAGTGTATATTTGTAGCTCTCGTCATTTTTTTTGTTATTCTCTAAATATGAACATTTGTACATGGCACACACATCTATTAATAAGCGCACTAAAGCTATTATGAGTTCATGTTTACATATTGTATAACTATACATCTCAGGTTTTGGTTCATCTGTTGTCCAAAAGTTAGGTCATCAGTTTAAACTTTTAAACCATCAATAAACTTTTTTCAGCTCCGTGGAAGTCTTTGAATGCCCTGATTATCATAAGGCGGGGAACAATTCTTGTTATTTTGATAAGCGCCACACTTCCATTTGGATCATATACAACATCACAGTGGTGGCCTCCAATGCACTGGGAAAAGCCTATTCGGAATCTGTGGAAGTTGATGTTATGGATATCGGTGAGTTCATGTATTGTGTTTACAATATATTAAAATGCATCAAAAAATGGATTTGTTTTCATGTGCTTGCAAAATGCCCCTAGGGGAAACTGAGCATGCATGAATGGTTAATGATGTTTTACTACAGAGACCAATTTCAGGGTTGTTTTGACAACAGCCACAGTGCAGCGAGCTGCCTGCTAAATATAGTGTATATTAAACAGGGATGGGCGACTTCAGTCCTGGAGGGCCACTGTCCTGCAGAGTTTAGTTCCATCCCTTCCTGTCATTTTCAAGGATTCATGAAGACATTTATTAGATTTTTGAGGTGTATTTGATTAGAAATGGAGATAAACTTTAGCCCTCCAGGAGAGAAGTTGAAGTTGCCTATCCCTTATTTAATCTCAATATGCTGCTACATAAAGGCACATGCAGCTTAAAGGAGTAGTTCACTTTAAAAAAAAAAAAAAAAACTTTGGCTGATAATTTACTCACCCTCATGTCATCCAAGATGTCCATGTCTTTCTTTCTTCTGTCGAAAAGAAATGATGAAAACATTCCAGGATTTTTCTCCATATAAAACACTTTACTGGTAACCAAACCTTACTGGTTTCAGGGCTTTAAACGATTCCAGACGATGAATAAGGGTCTTATCTAGCGAAACGATAACAATAAAAAATAACAAAGTTTAAATTTTAGAAGCACAAATGGTCGTCTGTGATGCGCGTTTGTGACTCCTGTTCGAACTCGTTCATCAAAATGAAAGAATATTTTCCCGAGTCAATTTGTTCATTTCGTTCGTTAAATGAACCAAATGAAAAAAAAAAAAAGATTTGTTCATTTTTTTTCAAATTCATTGTCTGGAATCGTTTAAAGCCCTTTGAACAGTTTGCAGTTTGCACTGAAACTGTCTTTTGAACCTTGAACCGTTTGGTTCCCATTGAAGTCCATTATATGGAGAAAAATCCTGGAATGTTTTCATCAAAAACCTTAATTTCTTTTCGACTGAAGAAAGAATGACATGGACATCTTGGATGACATGGGGGTGAGTAAATTATCAGCAAAAGTTTTTTTTTTTTTTTAAAGTGAACTACTCCTTTAATTTCCTCATGCTGAAACTGTTTATTACAGCGCTTTTGTTACTATCAGTTAGATCATTCTAGTAGAACACAAGGCAGATAACGCTGCATTTGCAATTATATAGTTTAGTTATTTCCCCTAAACCATTGCAGTTCCTGCTAGAAATGTGTGTGCACTGGGTTTATCCATCTGTAACGGTGAGTTAAACGGTGACGACTTTTAGAGCGTCTGAGTGGAATGGAAAAGTACTAAATGGCACTAAACAGAGGCCGCTCTGACTGACTGAACAGAATGAGGAGGAACAGGTTTGTGTCTTGCATATTGCAAAACTCAAGCCATGTATCGAATATCCAAGATGCTTGAATTTGCTGGCATATGGTTGATGTTCTAACACACTGGGTTTTTTTTTTTTAACTGATTAAGTGTATAAAAACAGTTGTTCAGACAGAGTATGCTTCGTTTTTCAAAAAAAGTTCACCATGGCTGCATTTATTTGACCAAAAATTCACAATATTACTATTTAAATGAACTGTTTTCTGTTTGAATGTATAATTAAAACATTTATTTATTCCTGTGATGGCAAAGCTGATTTTTTTGTCAATAAATGAAGAGTTCAGATGCAAAAGCCTCTAAATGCCATTTGAAATTTTCTTCTAAAATGACCATTTTTATCAAGCTTGTATATAATTTCACTTAAATGACAATTAATAGGTAATCTTCATTGCCATTTAAGTGAAATTACTGAACTTAAATATACAAGCTTGATAAAAATGATCATTTTAGAAGAAAATTTAGAGGCTTTTGCATCTGAACTCTTCAAATCTTACCTCTCTGACCTTTTGTGTGAACACCGTCAAGAGAGAACTCTTATGTCCACCAACCAGAGTTTATTAACTGTCAAAGTTCAAATCTAGGGATGATTGCGTTTTCACAGTAGCTGTATCTCAACCTTTTTCTATTATAAATGCTGCTAAACAGTTCATTTTTTTCAAACCAAAGTTAAAAACATATTTTCTCTTTAGCATACAACTTGTGATGTCTTTTACTGTCTGGTGTTTTTTATGCCCTGTTTTACATTCATTATTTATTATGGTGGGTTCTATTGTATTTTTAATTCATTCTAGTACATTGTACAGCACTGCTGTTGTTTTAAATTGTGCTTTATAAATACAATTGAATTGAATGGTAGTGTACAAGAAGCATATGTGGGATAGCCATCCATAGACCCTATTCAGTTCATTCCTTTTTTTAAGTAAATGTGTTGTTGTCACTGTTCAGTTGCACACTGATTGTAATGGAACATCGTGTCTGTGCAGTAGCGTTGTTAACTACCACCCAAACCATGCAAATTCATAGGGCCCCGCAGGCTTGGGGGCCCCTGCTGGACAAAAGCAATTGACTCAATTCATGTCTCCGTTTGACATTACTTATTACCAGGCGGTCTGGATAAGTAGAACGAAACAACCATGAAGCGCACATACCCAATAGGACCTGAAAAAAGAAATACAATGCTGAAAGTAAATGCTGAAGTCCCAGGTCACACACTGAACAAGCTGTGTCCGCACCGTCATTGCCTGTATTTACTGGCAGGGCAGCTATAGGGTTGGAAATCGAATCGCATACTTAAGGTCAGGAATCAGATATTTGTTACCGCTTATCGATTCCTGTGTTCACAATTAAAGGAGCCGTATGTGGAGCCGATTGTGGCCAAAACTGGTACTGCAATCACTTTCATCAACATCAGTTGAGGGCTGCAACTTCACTTTTTAAATGACAATATCCTGGCCGGACTACTGTTGTCAGTGATATAAGTATTTGAAATTAACATGATTTCTTAATGTCTCGTGATATATCAGGGCCATTTTATGATTATTTGAAATAAATGTCTTACATACATCTCCTTTAATGTGATTTTCAACCATTCAAGCGCAAGAAGATGCACTCGCCTCTCATATGGGGTGAAAAAAATACTGAATTTAATTGAGTTCTCTTGCTTTTGAACAGACAAACACACACACAAGGACACTTTGACAATTTTGTCAGATCTTGACTGAATAACTTTAAAGAGTAACTAAACACTTAACCAACTTTTTTTAGTTAATGATCTGTAAGAATGGATCTTTATTAATACCAGTCATTGATTCGAGTAACTTTTATGGCATTTGTTTATAAAGTGTTCTATTTCTACAATATATGGTGTAAAAACGTCTTAGTGCTGCCCTCTTCAGGTTGAACGGTGGCTACTGCAGTTGAATTTTCCTATTGGATGTTTGCGGTGGTACGCGACTCAGCGGTTGTTGGTGACGTAGGCAAGTTCCATACAAAGAGATGCATCTCAGGTGCACGCCCCCCTCTGCTGGGCTCTGCCCAATTTTCCAGCATTTTTCAAATATTGCCAGTGAGTGGAGTCAGGCTCTGACCAGGGGTTTAGTTACCCTTTAACTTTACAAAGGATTCATCTATATTTTATTTATAAAAAGAAAACTATATGCAGTGTTATTTTACATTTGATTATTTTTGATTTATTGCGCTTGGTTCAGTTGTATTTATTTGTGCTACTGCTAATTTCTTCGTTTCTGTTATTACTAAAAATAATGTCTATTATTAAACAAACAGTTTCATGGTCTTTATTAATGGTTTGAATGTATATTATAAGTTGTTTTTGCTGATATTTTTGTTAAATCCTATAGGCAAAGTTCCTCGTGTAAGTGTTCTTGAGGCTGCTGGGCTTTGTTTGTGGTGTTCAGCTGTAACAAAATGTTTTGCAAAAAGACAGTATACATATGTCTGATATCTAAATGTTTGATTTTTATTTATTTATTTTTACCAGAAAAATTGGAATCGATAGGAGTCACAACAACAGTGGTGATCATGTGTATGCAACGTGTCTGCCTCTGTTGTAAGCTTTTTGAAAGTGGAAGCATATTGGTGAGGGGGATGGCGGGTCCTGACTTTTGCTTAGGACCCCCCAAATCGGTAAACCCACCCCTGTGTCTGTGCAGTTGAATGTCATTTAAGATGATTGATCTTCTTTCACACAGTGCAGCCTCACCCTCCAGAGAATGTGAATGTGACATTGATGCTGACCAAGAACAGTCCATATTTCCTGGTGCAGTGGCAGCCTCCCCATGACGCAGACACCCGCTCAGGCTGGGTAACCATCAAATATGAAGTTCGCTTAAAAAACAGCGGAGACGAGGCCTACAGCAGCGATTGGGAGGTGAGATTCAAAATGTTTCATGGTCACCAAGGTTCTGAAAAAAATGTTCTTATGATTTGTAAAACTGAACTTGGGGTCTATAAATAAAACTTTGGATTTTCTTTAAAGTCCCCGTGAAATCAAAATTGAACCCATTTACTTTGTTAGCGCATATTACTAGTCTTGTGGTGAACAATTAATCCGTGCAAGTGAATATATATTAAAAAAATGTTTTACCTTAGTAATCTTTAATCAAAATCTGAAAAGTTACTTCCGGTCTGGAACGGTTTCTTTTTCTGATGACGTAGGTTTCACAACTTGGGTGGGGAAACGCTTAACCACTCCCCTCAAACCGTTAGTTTGCTATGAGCGAGAGATGGAGAGGAGGAGCGCTAGAGTAAAACCCTGTCCTCTGTTCAATATTCCGTTTCACTTGGAAATACGTCACAGCACTGGAGAAAAATCGTTTGCAACTTCCGGTTCACGGGGACTTTAAAGGAGTAGTTCAATTAAAAAAACCAAACTTTTGCTGATAATTTACTCACCCCCATGTCATCCAAGATCCATGTCCATGTCTTTCTTTCTTCAGTCGAAAAGAAAATAAGGTTTTGAAAATGAACGAATCTTTTTCAGTGTCAATTCGTTCATTTCGTTCGTTGAATGAACCAAATGACTCGAAAAAAGATTTGTTCATTTTGATGAACGAGTTCGAACAGGAGAGTCGCATCACAGAACAGAGCAAGGCGAGCATTTGAGCTTATACAACTTAAACTTTGTTATTTATTTTTTTAAATGAGCGATCGTTTCGCTTGATAAGACTCTTATTCATCGTCTGGAATCATTTAAAGCCCTTTGGACAGTTTGCACTGAAACTGTCTTCTGGACCTTGAACCGTTTGGTTCCCAATGAAGTCCATTATATGGAGAAAAATCCTGGAATGTTTTCTTCAAAAACCTTAATTTCTTTTCGACTAAAGAAAGAAAGATGACATCTTGGATGACATGGGGGTAGTAAATTAACAGCAAAGGTTTTTTTAAAAGTGAACTACTCCTTTAACTATCTAAAAATTCCATATAATTATATGTACATTTGCTTCTAAATTATGATTAATTTTTAAATTTATTATGAAAAAGAAACTCTCCTTTTTATAATAGGTTTTAAGAAGCTAATTTTTGCATTTCTAAGTTTTGATACCATGTAATTATTATGATCGAGACACATTCTTCTTGTGTTTGTAGTCATATGGTGCTGGAAAACAGTTGGAGTTTAGCATCTATAGTCCTCAGCCGGGAGCAAAGTACGTCGTGCAAGTGCGCTGCAAACTAGACCAAGGCTTCTGGAGTGAATGGAGCCCATCCGCTTTCATCCAGATTCCAGACAGTAAGATGATACCAGCAACAGCAACTCAATCTTTCACACCTTCCAGCCATTGTTCTACATTACTGAGCATGTTTAGCCTTACACAACAGTGTGCAGGATAGAGGAAAGTAATAATAATAAAGATATTTTTTTTTAACAATTCTGCATTTAAACATTTTAAAGGGGACCTAAGACCTCAAAGTCTTACTAAAATTGTTTTTTATGCTTGAATTAAAAAAAAAGTCACATATTTTACATTAGCCTATTGCAGCATCTCTCATCGCAGCCTCTCCGAAACTCTCGGTTTAGTTCCCAGCTCTGCGAAAAATGCAATGCGATCTGATTGGTCAACTGCTTTGAGTGTGTTTTGGAAATGTCAAATTCGACGCACTACTAATGTAATTTAACCATCTGGCCTTTATTTGCATATGCTTTGGACGGGAATTACTGTGTAAATGACGTTCCCGGTAGACAACTGAAGACAACAATTGAGGCATTTCAGGCAGTTCGGAAACAGTGCTTTTAGTTATTGATGAAGAGAATAACTCCTTTGGAGTGGATTTTGTGCTTTGTAACTCAGGACCTGTTTAACTCAATATACAGCATTAAAGGATGATGATGACACTTTAAAGTAAAAACAAGTCTGTGTGTCTCTTATTTTGCAGCTATGTCTGAAACACAGAACGCAGTTATGATCCTTGCCGTCACTCTATCTGTCATAATTTTTCTGCTGACTGCAGGAGTGCTGACAGTCAAGATGAAACAGTAAGCATGACAAGGGGTTTACACTAATGACAGTGCATAAAAGATAACAGTTTTCCCAGGATTTCCTTTAGAATCCAGAATTATGTGCATGAGACAAATTGAACATTAACGTAATATTGAATCCACCTTATTTTTCAACAGTTTTCTGATTCACTAGCAACTGTAGGTCAATAACTAGAAGAATAACAATGTGTAGTAAATGGTAAAAGTATTTGTGCTATGAAACATGTTTCATTACTATAATAAATTACAATAATATGATAACAAATACTTGCTGCATAATGAAATGTTTTTTCTCAAATGAAACAACTGGAACCAGCTGTCAGCAAAAGTTTTGCATCTTCAAGTTAAATAAGACTATGCCCGCTCTTACATTAGAAATAAGTTAATTCTGCGTTTTCGCATTCTTCTCTAGGGTGAAGCATTTTTTACTGCCACCAGTTCCAGAACCGAAGATCAGTGGCATAGACACTCAGCTCCTTAAGGTACAGTAGACACTACCATAATTTGTGCATTTCTAGCTTGTTAAAGAGGCCATATCATGCATTACTTTATAATTTCATTTTCCCCGAGATTGACTTATAATGTTAGTGCTGTTTTATTTACAATATAGTGCCTTTAAAGTGCCCCTATTATGCTATATTAAAGGTTCTTCATTTTGTTTTGGAGGTCTTCTACAATGTTTACCAACGCATTCTCATCCTTATAGAACGCTATATGCAAAAACGTCGCTATACTACGCACATGGCACCCGTTATCGTTAATATAACACACACCTAAGTTTAGGTGTGGGGTAGGGTCTGCGTGTCATATTCACGCTAAAGGATTTATGACGCCTTGGGTTCGCGTGTTATATTAACGATAAAGGGTGCCATGTGCGTAGTATAGCGCCGTTTTTGCATATAGCGTTCTAGATGACGTTAAAGGATGAGAACAGGCTGTGTTTACATGCATCCAAGGTCAAAAACACATTTATTTTCCCATAATAAACATTGCACATCACCACATTTTTCAATGATTCTCAAACGATTATCTCAAACGACAACTTTCCGTGAAACTTCTCTGCTCTGATTGGGCAGACTGCCCAGTCTGTTGTGATTGGTCTACCACATAAAGCGCGTGTCGGAAGCTAAATGTTCATTACCATAACTGAATATCGGCTCCAGAGGCTTCCTCAGTCCTCGGCGATTGTACACACTGTAAAGATGGTAACGATTTAATTTTAACATATCAATCCGGACGCGAGTCCGCCAGATGAAACATTGGAACAACTAGTTATTTAACCCGAACCTCAACCGCAATGACGATCTGACCAGGACATTTCTCATTGATGCGCTACTCAGTTTGAGGTACATTATGAGATGTTACAACTGTAATTCCTCACCATCACGATTAGTGTATGTCCATCAACAAACTGATGTGTATATTTCTAATAGTATTTTCAGAACGTATTACGTTTCGGAACGTATAATAGTATTATCTTCTCGACATAAAAACGCGAACCAGCTACAGTGTTTTAGGGTGGGTCAAAGTAGACATTGTTCGCATGCAGCCAGTGAAGACCATAGGTGGATATTATGCAATTGTGCGAATGTGTTACCTTTTGATTGTTTTGTTTGGAAGACAATAACTTTATTTATCGTGCACTTTCGACTTTACAACTTTGAAGATCGTTTACCTGCACAAACAGCTATTTTACACACTGCATGAAAGGTAATATTTGAAAAAGCACAATAGTGGCACTTTAAGACGTAAGCCGACTTTCCACTGCACACGACAAACGACAGCCGTCGGACCGGAAGTCATTCATTTCCAATGGAGAGTCGTACGGGAGCGTCGAGGAGTTCCAATCATAGACGTATGTGGAAAATTCGCTTTTTCTGTACAATGTCGGTTATTATTAACTATGACAGAAAAAAAATATTTTATAATTATTAAATCAATATTTATATTGATTAGCTCTATAAAATCTACTGTGTTTTTATTTGAGATGTATTGAGGGTCATTTGTTTTGTGTAGGTTTGTTTTGTGAGGGTTATATTCATGCATGCTTTACATTCATTAAAATCATTAATTTTTGTGAATATCCGAGGGTAGCGGTTGCTTCACGACCAATTTCAAAGTTCTGTGCGACTGAAACTAGGGGGCGATATCCGACAATTGTATACGAATGTCGTGTGCAGTGGAAACAAGCGTGCCGTACAAGCCCTCAAAAGTGAAGCCAAAACGTCTCGATCGCCCCCCTGTGACCGGACCTAGTATAGCTCATAACCCCCGCCTCCCCATGTTATTCAATGGGACGCGAGACCAACTAAACAATTAAATTACACTTCACATATCCTTTTTCCAAAGATAGTTTCTGTCATTTACTGTAGTTTCTATCACATTGATGTAATTTCAAGTGTTCGTTTTTAAAATAAGTTTGTTTTTAGTTAGTTATGTGATGCTATAAAAACGGTGCTCTGACATCATGATTGACAGCTCTGATTGACAGGTTCACTGTGGAGGTAGTCACTGAAGCACCAGCGGACTTTTTTGTTGATTATGTGGTTAGTAGTTGTATTTACCTTATTTTAACGAGGTACCTTATTTGAACGAAGCAGACAGAGGCCACTTAATGAAAGTGCGGGGCGTGTGCTTGCGTTTGATTCAGCGAGAATGAGGGCGCGGCCTTGATTTCGCGGCTTTACTTCCTGCTCACGACTGCGCATGTATGGTCCCGAAACACGCAAGTGCGCAGACTCGAGTCCAAGATGTCAGCGTCATATCGAGACACTGGCGGCTTCAGTTCACTCTGATGGAAAAGAGCGAAGGGGCGTCGTCCATCTTTTTTTACAGTCTATGAGTGGAAAGGCGGCTTTAGTGTTAATGTAAACACTCCCTTTACCATGCTGTGGGTTTGCTTAATATCGTTTTTAACTTAAGTATGTATTACATCGTGAAAGTTTCACAAAACAATCTGTACTGAGGTTTTCTTCATTCTATCATGGTCTCAAAAAACATTTCCAACTGACAATGAATGGGCTATATGCACGCATAAGTTCCGCATTTGACGCAAGGCTGCTCTTCAGTTTCTGGTTGTGGAGATTTAAGCGGAGGAAAACCGAGGAAAACGGGATTATGGCAGAGTCTTCAAAATGCACTGTCCTCCCGTCTTTGAAACGAAACTTTAATACGTTTAGATGTAATTTTATATATAGTTATGCATAAACAAAACGAGGGATGTCTGTTTTTGTGACTAACGTTTCTTTAGTATAGCCATAGAGTATAAAAGCCAATATAAATTCTCGGTATAGCATTGGACTCTACATCGTTGCATCCTTAGAACTTCACCGAAAATACCGCCGTGCGTAGAGCCCATTGACTCCACAAAACTGCTGTGCCAAAATACAAAGGTCATTTTACTTCTTGTTTCACAGAGTGGGAAGTCTGAGGAGATCTTCAGTGCTCTGGTTACTCTGGGATATCCACAAATAGCCCAGAGCTCAGACCGTCAGGTGGAGTATCTCGTGGTCTCTGACTATGATGAGGAAACGGATTTTGATAGCAAAGCTCATCTTGAGTACCAAAAGGGGAAAAACGGTCCCGCAGAACCTGCACAAAACAGCATCCAGACCACATGCAACCGCAGTCAGGGGCTAAAAACTCACCCCGGGACTGTCTCCAAACAGCTAAGTTCCACCATCGGTGTCCTTGAAGATCTTCAACAACGACTTCACCTTTATTCCGATGGCTCGCCAGTAAAAGCTCAGGACCAAAACACTCAAATGATCTCTGATAGCGAATGTGAGCACGTCAGCATCACCCCTAGTAGATTTACAGGGTACGTTGAGGTTGACGAAGAGAAACAAGGCCGAAAGCCCATGGTAGGGGAGGACTACAGTATGGTCAGTGACGTTAACAGTGATAATATCCTTGTACTCCAAGAAAGCATCCCTGTACAGGGACACAAAGAAGTCAAATGTGACAAAACTTCTGGAGCTGAGGAAACTGGAGGTGTCATCGAACCTCTGGGATACATGGAAACCGTGACAACATTTTCAAGTGGACCTTGACTATTTTGTGACTTTAACTTTTGAGACTATTTTGTCTTGTAGTGTCCTGTTCAAACTATCAAGCACTTTGTTAGTAGAGATGTGAGAAGGGTTATTTCAGAAATCTGTGGTGAGTTTCCCATACAGTGATATAAATTGCTGCTTAACTGCCATATCAATGCAATCATTGGAGAAATTAACTAGCTAGTCATGATTGTTTCCCAAAACCACTATTTTGTCATTCGAACTACGTTGGCTCAACCATCTAGAATTGTGTGGAGTAATAACTTCTGCTAATTACTCGGTTCATGATTGAATTAATGTCAGATTCTTGCTCTAAATAGTGAACATGGCATCTGAGGACTAAATCAGTATTTGAGTTTGCTATTATTTTGCTTTATTTCCTAATGTCTGATTCAATCATGGGATGCTAGAGCACATTCACTCATGCTCACATCAAAAACTGTGCTTTCATTCTCTTTCCAAACTAAAGTTTGTATACAATCACCAGCAACTTTATTAGGTACACCTTGCTAGTACTGAGTTGGACGCCCATTTGCCTTCAGAACTGCCTTAATTCTTTGTGGTTTAGATTCAACAAGGTGCTGGAAACATTCCTTAGAGATTTTGGTCCTTGACTTGATAGCATCACGCAGTTGCTGAAGATTTGTCATGATGTGAATCACCCATTCCTCCACATCCCAAAGGTGCTCTATTGGACTGATAGCTGGTGACTGTGGAGTCAATTTCAGTATAGTGAACCCATTTGAGATGATTTGAGCTTTGTGAAACCGTGCGTTATCCTGCTGAAAGTAGCCATTATATGTTGGGTACGCTGCAGTCACTGTTGCCTTTCCAACATTTTGACGTTTGACAAGGCATTTTTGCCCACAGAACTGCTGCTCACTGGATATGTTTCAGACCATCCTGTGTAGATATACAGACACACAACCCGTAAAAGACCCAGTAGATCAGCAGTAAAATACTCAGACCAGCCCATCTGGCACCAACAACTATGCCAAGTTCAATCACTTAATGTCAGCAGATCGTCTTGACCATGCCGTAATGCATTGAGTCGCTGCCAAGATATGATATTTGCCTTATTGAACAACTGAACAGGTGTACCTAATTAAGTGGCCGGCGAGTGTACACAGTATATGGAATGAAAGATATATATTGTACCACATTACCTTGCTTATTTCCCTTGAGAGCATGATCTAAGTCCATGTCATTTATAACTACAGGTTAAGAGCCGTACTTTCTACCATACAACTTTTTTTGTGAATACTTGTTGGAACTATGGTTTTGGGAAACACCAAATCATTGAACTAAGTTGGTAACGACAAAACTTGCAACCATAGTTTGCTAGCAATACTGTTGAATGCACCTCTTGTTGTAGCTGTAGTTGTGCAGGTTGACAGATACAACACAGCAATGGGTCGAAAAGGAGATTAAAAGACAGCATCATTCTTAAAGGAGTAGTTCACTTTAAAAAAATAAAACTTTTGCTGTTAATTTACTCACCCCCATGTCATCTAAGATGTCCATGTCTTTCTTTCTTCAGTCGAAAAGAAATTAGGATTTTTCTCCATATTCAATGGACCCCGACCTTTTCAAGGTCCAAATGACAGTTTCAGTGCAGATTCAAGGGGCTTTAAACAACACCAGACGATGAATAAGGGACTTATCTAGCGAAACGAGCGGTCATTTAAAAAATAAATAAAAACGTTAAAGTTTTATAAGCACAAATGTTCACCTTGCTCTGTTCTGTGATGAGCGTTCGTGACACTCCTGTTAGAACTCGTTCATCAAAATGAACAAATCTTTTTTGAGTCATTTGGTCAAAAGGCGAGAATTTGTGCTTATAAAACTTAAACTTTTTAAATTATTTTTTAAATGACCGATCGTTTCGCTAGATAAGACCCTTGTTCATCGTCTGGTGTCGTTTAAAGCCCTTTGAAGCTGCACTGAAACGGTCTTTTGAACCTTGAAACGGTTGGGGTCCATTGAAGTCCATTATATGGAGAAAAATCGTGGAACGTTTTCATCAAAACATCAATTTTCGACTGAAGAAAGAAAGACATGGACATCTTGGATGACATGGGGTGAGTAAATTATCAGCAAAAGTTGTTTTAAAAGTGAACTACTCCTTTAACCTTTACAAATCGACCAACAGCTGTTAAAAAATACCCCACTAAAGATAATTATATTAATTGTTAAACCTCTCGAAATGTTTCAATCTACTACCTCATAGCAGACATTCAAAACACCACACTGGAGTTTCACCACTCTCTCTAAAGACCTGGCACTTTTCTTAATGCTTTTGCTGCTCCTGATCTTTTTAAAGATGATTGTTGTTAAGCGTTTTTTATAGTTAATATGCAGACATGAGCCTTTTGTATATTTATTCACAATGATACTATGAATATAAAAAGTGTGAGATTTCTTTGGTCAAAACAGCTAATGATTTTACGGTGTATTTATTGAACTAGATCTACTATTTGTGTCGCTCACAATCCATTTTATTTATACTTAATTTAATAATGATTAAACACTGATTCAATGTTAAAATTTTGCCTAAGCAAACTGTGAACGCATCCTTCTGATATACAACTATATGAACTTGGAAACTCACAAAGACAATAACAAGAATTAAGACTAATGTCAAATAATAGATTAGGTCTGTGTAAAGTGCTGGCACGAAAGCTTAACTGCTGTCAAAGCTTAACCAAACACAAGGGCAGTGAGCCCAGTTTGGTCTGGCAGGTCTTTGATGTTTAAAAAAAATAATAATTACATGGACCGCCTCAGAGGAGCCAGTTACGGCGGCAGACATAGTCGGGTCAGCTGGTCTCATCATGGAACATTTATGGTCTGCAGTGCAGCAGTAAAGAATGGCTTAAAGTCAAACATTGACCTACCACTATGCAAGGACAAACATTCGGTTCAGCATGAAAGAAAATGATAGTACTGTTGTGCAGCTTTTTTTTTAGCTTAAATTACAATGCAAGGCATTTTATTATTATTATTTTTTTAATTTTTGTGGTATACTGCATTCATTTTGTTTGTGATGTGACAGTGTGAGGTCAAGACGTTTGATGAAAATGATGTGGAAAATTATTGTTAGCAGCACAGAGGTGCGTTGTTGTTTCTAGCATGAGCTCCTCACATTCTTTCACTGACAATAGCATGCGTAATGCAGTTTTCTATCCACTGCTGGACAAAGTCCATAGACACTTGCTAAAAGGTTAGGAATTGTTTTATGTTGTACCATTTCAAAAAACACAAGTTTTGCATTTCATGTCTTAGCTAAAATAAAAAAGCTATGATCAAAAAGTTGAACGTTTTCTTGTTTTCTTGAGTCGAAGAACTGATTCGGCCAAGAATTTGTGGTTTATTCCAGTTAACATTCTATTCACATTCTCAATAGCCCATAAACATACATTTGTAGACCCAAGTCAGATGTTGTGGTTTGTTAGGGATAGCTCATGTGATGGTGTTTTATTTGATAATTCTCTCACAATTCACTCACCCTAATGTCGTTCCAAACCTATAAGACTGTCATTCCTCTTCAAAACATTTTTTTCTATTTTCATTAAATCCTGAGGGAAAGTCCAGACGAGCAAAACTTTTACACTACAAAAAGTTCATTAAGACGTAAAACATATGAATCAAGTGGATTACTGTTTTTATGTGCTTTCATATGGGTGTTAATGTTTACATGTGAATGAAAATCATGTTCATCATGCAAAACTGATACTGTCTATTCAGAAGACAATGACTGATTTAAGTTTTAGGTTAACTGACAGACAAAACTCTCTCTATTTTTTAACATTATACCTACATAGGCTATACATTTCAGACATCTTTGAAATTTATATTGGTATTCCAAAGACAAGGCATTTCAGACACAAGATCATTTATTGCAATGAATTTATTGCAAATACTGGAGAAAACTCTATAACCTTCACAATCACAATGTTTTGGTCCCAAGGTCAACATTCTCAAAACTACACAGAAGCAGGGCAAAAGGTTAATACGTGAAAAATAGTGTTACTACTAAGTGAAGTTGTGAATCGTTAGCTCTATGCTACATGAATATACCATAAACACGACTGCACAACACACACATTCCCTATTAACTGCAGCCGATAGCATAAAGACATAGAGCTAAACTCACATTAAGGAGAACCACCTCAAGAACTCAGTATTAATGGATTAGCTAGTGTTGAGGAACAGCCAGAGGAAGGTTAATAAATTTTAAGTGGAGGCTATGGTTTAGGTAAGAGATGTTTAATAAGTTCTAGGACTAGAAGGGAGAGGTGTTCCTACAAACAGTTCACGGTCGTAACAATCATTCGCTTATGAGTCTTCAGAATTAAACGGCAACCTGCCAATAATGACGATACGTGGGCTGCAAACACAGTGGTCATGATCAGTAAAATTGTGCATTCAACATAAGCAAAATACATTTGATTTACCAATGTAAACATATACATAAATTGGTTTAGTGGTTTAGATCATTCCTATGATTTTATCAAACTATTACACTCATTTGATTAGAAATAGAGGGATATTGGCTATTTGCAAAAATATTCACC
This sequence comes from Pimephales promelas, assembly GCF_016745375.1. The sequence goes on from NW_024121987.1 coordinate 3,588,685, forward strand.
ATTCACACTATGGAAACATCAAACTAAGTAGGATTTCTATAAGAAAATATGTAGTCAAGGGCTGTTCGCTATTATCAGCTGTATTCCCTCTTGATTTAATACACCATTCCAGGTCACAGGAAAATATGTTTACATTTTTTTTAATAAAATCCTCTAAACAGGCACATTTGGTATTTCAAGCTATTCCCGACACATCTCACAACAAGGTGCTAGAGGCTCACATGGGGTTGGAAACACTGTAGTGGATCCGTTTCCGTGTCACAGAAGCATGATCGACACTGCAAAAAAACAAACACATTTTTTTTTTTTTTTTGCCTCATTCGTCTATGAACTTCCATCAACTTCCTACATCATCATCCAGCAGCTGCTCTGAACCAATGGAAACGGATGAAAACTGCTCCTCGAAATTCAGGAAAGGGTGGTTGTAATTTTTCTCAAGCATTTTCCTCCAGATTTTAACTGTGAAAAGAACAGATTGAAACCATCAAAATGCATTGAGCAAATACATTATTACGTGTTCAGATCAAATGATTAGCACTTGAATGATGCTTTCAAAAAGTCCTTCCATAAAAACTCAAGCGGACCAATAGTGAACCTACGTTCTGACGTAGCACTGCGCTGTTACACTACGTGAACTCACGTCAGAGGCTCACATAGAAGATGAATAGTTGAATAAAGTTGTTCTTTTTGTTTGTTTTTGCACACAAAAGTATTCTAGTCTCTTGTTAAACTTAAGGTAGAGCCACTGTAGTCACTTGGACTATTTTAACAATGTTTTATTTACTTTCTAAGCCCACAAGTTTCAAGTAAAATAGAAGCCTATGGAGGAGTGAGACGGCTCTCAGATTTAATCAAAAATATCTTAATTTGTGTTCTGAAGATGAATGAAAGTCTTCTGGGGTTGGAACAACATGAGGGTGAGTAATTACTGACAGAACTTTTGGGTTAACAAATGTGTCAATTCCAGAGAATTCACATTTTCAGTTCTCATTTTTGAGAACTTTGAGCACACATTGTGTAAAATAATCTAATTTCATCAATTTTGTGTAGATCTTACACAATATGTGTACACATATCATCAATCACCGATTCAGTTTCACAAAAAACTCTTGGGGGCTATTCATGGCTGGCATACCTATAAACAAAGCAAATAAGTTACACATTTAAGAGTTACGAGTAGTTTAACAGAGTAGTTAACTAAGAGAATAATGAAACCGTATTGCACGTAAAAGCAATGAATTCACACTATTTTTAGGTTTTAATTAGGACGTACTGTACTCTGGCTCCTCTGTTCCAGAAGGTTCTCCCGACGGCTCCACCTCCTGTAGCTCCTCCTGCTGTTCCTGCGGTTCTGTCTCCGGATTTGCAATCATCACCTCATAGGCTTTCCTGGCCTCGGCCGATAACTCAATCATTTTGTGATAAAGGTCCTGTGGCCATGAAATAATTACATGTACGGGAATCAGCTAAGTTCACTCAATTAAAACAATCAGTTAAGTCGAATGACTTATTTTAAATGAACAGCAATGCCACTCAAGATTCTTAACAAGAATCAACAATATTTACCACAACTACAACCAGAAACCTCTAGTACTCACCTGTGCGCCATCGTAGTTAAAGATCCCCACCAAGCTGACAGGGACGGCTTTATTAACACAGCGGCCCAGCGCCTTTCTCGACAAGGCAAACACAAACGGGACATCTTGATCCCGGCATGTGTCAATGATAGTGTGAAGAGCCTCATCTAGACCTCCTACATTAAAACAACAGGCCATCAATCAGCAACAACATACAAGCAGCAATGTTGAAATGTGAGTTTGTGCTAAGTTCTAGGGCTGGGCAACGATTAATCGCATCCAAAATAAAAGTTTGTGTTTACATAATATATGTGCGTGTAGTAGTGAGTTTAATTATTTTGTATATATATATAAATACACACACATGCATGTATATAATTTATATATATTTATGCAAAATTTATATTATACATAAATATAAATAACACATTTTTCTTAAATATATACATGCCTATGTGTGTATTTATATATACAAAATAATTATACACACTACACACACACATATATTATGTAAACACACACTTTTATTTTGGATGCGATTAATCGCGATTAATCGTTTCACAGCCCTACTAAGTTCGCGCTACCTTTGGACTGTATACGTTCACAGTTTGGCGAGATGATAACGCACTTGACCTTCCTGAGTTTGAGGTGTTTCAGCACCTCTCGTAGGCCCATGACCAGCCTGCGCTTCATCCTGGCCTTCATGGGGTCTTTCTGATAAAGACGATCCTGAAACCTCACCAGCTCCTTCAGTAAGCCGCTCACACATTCATCTACATCTTTTTTAAGCACTTGGTTGCAGTAGCTGTAGAAATAGAGAAAAACTTGGTTAACTATAAATGAATAAGAATAATTATTATTATTAATACATTTATTTTCTTCCATCACTTGAAAAGATGTGAATTTCAGGACCGAGGAATTCATTTCATCATATCTACAAGTCTTTTTGGGAACATATCTTGCACATTTTTGAGAAACAAAACTGTAACCTACAGTAGGGGTGGGCGACATACAGGTAGAAATGATTAACGGATAGAAATTTGTCAACCGATAGGGCTATTGAAGCTATTGATATTGAAACACTTGTGACGTTTCTGTACTGAATGCGTGTCACAAAAGCTTAACGTTTGAATGCGATTTTAAACTGAGAGCAAGTGAAGCGGCTGTGTGTACTAAACTGAGTTATTTTTGACGCTTTATTGGCCTTGCATGGTTAAACACTCTCAGAAAATGCCTGTCTTCACAAGTATCCTAGTACAGTCATTTATGCTTTAGGTGAACGTAAACAGTTGCGAAAGGAAACGCATGTGTAACTGCATAATGGATACGGGCAGCTCTTAAAAGTGACAGCCCAATATTCCTGCTGTCTGTCATTCATGTTAATCAAACAACAAAAGAGAAAAATCAATCACTGCTCTTGACAAAAACACTTTTTGCAATTTTAATAAGAACAATTTACACATTGAAGACCACGCAGTGTTTTCTTTATACATTTGACAACTTTATACAATTTATGTAGCATTTCTTATTTAGCACTTGCATTTTTTCAGGTAGGGCTATTTTAGTTGTGTCATTTTTCTTTTATATATATATATATATATATATATATATATATATATATATATAAAGTCCTATTGTTTGTAATTAATTAATTTGTTATTATTTTAATGTTTACATGTCTTCAGTTAGCTTGAGTTTTTATTAGTTTGTGATATTGACATTGGTGAAAATAATTCTGAAATTATGTCTATGATATCTTAAATTTGTAGATTACAAAAACCTCATTTAAAGGGTTAGTTCACCCAAAAATGAAAATTCTGTCAGTATTTACTCACTCGCATGTTGTTCCAACCCTGTAAGACCGTTCATCTTCAGAACACAAATTAATATATTTTTGATGAAATCTGAGAGCTGGATCACTCCTGCATATTAGTCCATTGGCTTCTTGAGGGATTGAAACTTGCTGGCCTCGAAAAGTTATTAGACATCGTTAAAATAGTCCAAGTGACTTCAGTGGCTCAATCTTAACTTTATCAAGCGACTATTTTAACGATGTCTTTAATAACTTTTCGAGGCCGGCAAGTTTCAATCCCTCAAGAAGCCTACGGACTAGTATGGAGGAGTGATCCAGCTCTCAGATTTCATTAAAAATATCTTAATTTGTGTTCCGAAGATGAACGAAGGTCTTACGGGGTTGGAACAACATGAGGGTCTGTAAATGCTGACAGAACTTTCATTTTTGGGTGAACTAACCCTTTAAAGCCACACCAGGCAAGAATGCTGTTTTTGTCAAACAGCGACCCCTAGAGTAACTGTGGAGTACTTGTTTTTAACGTTACTGTCGTAAATACCACTCACGGAGGGCATGACGTGTTACATAGTATACAATAGTACATTGTGTTTAATTTGTCGTTTAATGTGATCTAATATATGTTGTTAGTGGTGAGAATTTTCACGTGATTAAATACATATCCCCATGAACTTTAATGGTCCAGAGGAAGATCTTTTGCCATGTGTGTCACAGGTTCTAATAGTATAGTTTATTTTCCTCATCAACACCGATTGTTTATTAGTGGCTGTGTTTCAAGCAGGGACATGTTTTTTGTGCATTGGGTTTTGTGATTTCACCGTAACGAGTCTCTCAGTCCCCGCAACGGATTGAGCAATGAGCGCGCGTCCGTTTGAATATCACAACAGAACATTGAATCCACTGAAACTGATCGCAGCGGCAACGAGCACTTTGGTCACTTGATTTCAAAAACAAGAGACGCCCCCATTCAACCCGAAAGAAGTCATATAACCATTTCAATAACTCTGAAGCTGTTAAATTAAGCTAAAATAACTGCATAGTGTCCCTTTAAAGCAAAAATGACTCATCATGATATGTATCGTTAAAGTGCAATAAAAAGACTTGTATTGTGATTATAAGATTTTGCTTATATCGCTCACCCCTACTAGAACCAAAAGACAACATATATTTTCTTACTCTCTGAACTTCCTGCTGTGGATTTTGGGAAGATTAGGATTGGAATTGGGATTCCAGGATTTTAGTGCTGCATTTTCTGACACACTGTCATCCAACTTGTGATTAGATGGCCAACCAGGCTGGTCACACTCTGACTCCTCAGTACCACCGAGTCCAGGGTTCTCATCTATATCTGATACAGATTGTGAACATACTTCCATACTTGTGAGAAGATGCTGATCATTGTCAGGCAGGCTTGTTTCAGAAGGATTCTCACTATTACTATTTTCCTTTTCAACAGCTTCAGTGGATACTCGAGCCAGGTCTCTCTCCTCCAGCAGGCGGTTCTGTTTTCTCTCCTCTCTCTCCCGAAGAATGACCTCAATTGTTCAAAATGCAAAACATCTTTTAGAATGCTTATCAAATACAGAGAGATTCAACAGAATTTATTTATTTTTAAGGTGTGTGATTTCTGCACTAATAGCAGCACCAAATTTAATGATAACTCTGTTTGACAACACAGAAATGACACACTGCACCATCAAATGGACAATCGACTCACTCTTTTGAGAGGTGTTGGTTTTTTCGCCTTGGGAACTTCTCGCTGTTTTCCCTTCTTCACTAAGGGACAAGTGGAGTCCAGCGGGTTGTGCGGTGTTTTCTCTTGCTGCCATTGTTTTTTTTGAACTGAAGTTTCTTTGTGGACTACAGGTAGAGCTCCTCCAACTAATACATCAACAATAGTATTTGTTATATGCAACATGGTGACTAACTCCTATGAAGTCTTTAAAGGGTTTGTTCGCCCAAGAATGAAAATTTTGCCAACATTTAATCACCCTCAAGTTGTTCCAAACATGTTTGACTTTTGTAAATCTTCAAAACACAATTGAAGATATTTTTGAATTAAATCAGAGATTTCTATCCCTCCAATGAAAGTCTAGTCACCCAGAACTCTTGACGTTTCAAAATATTGATAAAGAGAAAGGAAAAGTAATCCATATGAGTTGAGCGGTTTAATTTGAGTCTTCTGAAGAGACATAATCAATTTATATAAAAATTATTTTACTTAGGCTTTTTTCACTTGATTTCCATTACACGCGAGTAGATGTTAAAACTTCATGCTGATTTGTACTCAGCTTTCGCCAAGATAAGCACAAACTAAGACGTAGCTTTACAGTGACCAACGCTTCTCCATCCATTTACGCTTCCTTCCATATGATCAGAAAATGTACATAATGCAGAGTGCTCAAAAATGGAAGCTCAAACGTGCTCGCTTGACGCACGAGAACAAATGAGGTTCATTCTCGCATCACACCAGCACATATGAGCTCTTGCCAGAACCAATGAGGGTTGCTTTTGCACATAAAGCAAGTGCGGTTGAGCTTCTGTTTGCTTGCTGATCGATGGCTTCATCTGAAATCGCATACTTCCCTACTACATAGTAGGCGAAAAACAGTATGTGACAAAAGAAGTATGTCCGAATTGACAGAACTCATAAAAGATTAGGTAAAAGGTACCCGGATGACCTACTACTTCTGGCGAGATACTGAAGTGTGCATCCAATGGACAGTTTACTATCCCATGAGGCCACGGGAGAGGATTCGTAAATGGCAGTGAAGCGGTTTAACTGGCACTGGAAAGTCAAATGATAATGACAACATGGCGAATGTAGTCCGTCCGTATTACATTCATACTAGAGCCAGACCGATATTATCGGCCGATATTAGGCATTTTCCATAATATCGGTATCGGCAGTTATAATGGCCGATAAATTAATATTTAAAAAATAAAAACGGACGAAACACGCTTTAATCATCTCTCCTTGGCCTGTTATATTGAAAATGTATGTTTTACAATTTGCAGTGGAATCATCAGTGGAAGACCGCTAACGTTAACATTAATGAGCTTGGAAACCACAATGAACTTTTTCTGCCTAAATAAAGTAATGCTTACTGTATTTATAACTAGCATATCTCTAGTTACAGTCCCTGCATTGTAAAAATGTAAGTTATACTTGCGAGGAGTGAACATTTAGACATAGAGAAAAAGTATCAAACGTATCTTGTGCAGAAAAGTTAGCTTTTCTGTTACACATGTGTGAAATCCAACAAAATTTAACAATAAAAAAAAAATATCGGCTGATATATCCGAATATCGGATTTTAATACCCAAAAATATTTGTATCGGTATCGGCCTTCAAAATCCTTAATCGGTCGGGCTCTAATACTATATAGAACATACTATTTTTAGCAGTCATGAAGTAATTACGTATTCAAAATAAGTACCTACTTAAGAGAGTATGAGGTTTTGAACGCAGCCAATGTTTATAATGTGAATAAAAGCCTATAATTAAATCTATTCACCTTCAGAAGAGTTGGATTAAACCACTCTATTCATATGAATTCATTTTACATTCTCTTTATGAACCGTCTGTGTAGTGGGTGAATAGACTTTCAATGGAGGGACAGAAATCTCAATAATATATCTCAGAAATATCTTGATTTGTGTCTTATCGATTTGTGTCCTGGGTTTGCAACAATGAGCAAATGATGACAGAATTAAAATTTTAAAAAATTTCTAAAAATTCTAAAAAATTTAACAAATTTTTAACATTACACCAACCAAAAAAAGCAAAAAAAAAGTGTCTCCACTTAAATTTCTTACCTGAAAGTGTTACTGGACGCTGATCTTGTTTGGATTTTTGAGACTGTTGCTTCTTCTCAAGAAATGCCAGCATGTTTCCAAGGTCAAGCTGTACAGGAACCTTTGACTTTTTCTGACTAGTCTGATGAGATAAGAATCGATTACAATATGCGACAGTCTCATTTTTCAGAAAAATAATTTAGTGATTAATTTTACATTGCATGGTATTGTCAAGTTCAATCAGATTTAACTGCACACCCTTATACATGATGGCCAGAGTGTTTTGTTTTGCAATTGCACTGGAAACAGACACCAACCTGTGTTTTCTTAGCGTCACCGGAGGCATAAGCGGGTGTAGCGGCTTTGTGTTTTATCCCTGGATGTAGAGACAATCGCTCTTTTTGTGCTTCTGAATGTCCTTTGAGTTCCTGAATCAATGTAATTACAGATGATACAATAAAGCATGTGCATATCAAACATTTTATTTGAACTGCCGTCATCACAATGTGCTCAGGCCAAAAGAGTAAACTCACAAATGCAAGCGACAGGTCTGGAAACTCCTCTTCATCCTACAAAAACAACACTTAGATAAATCACCATTATGCTTCTAATGTAGGTTAACAATCAAACATAAGAAAATGAAGGGCGAAAAAAAAGGAATATTTCAACAATTAAAAAGAAATATTATCAATGGGCAAAACGGTAGGGAAGAAAAGCTTCTAAAACCAAAGTATACCAGTTATTTTAGTATTATTTATTTTCCATCACAGAACTTTTTATTTTTAATTTTAGTTTGAGTTTGTGCATTTTTGTTCATTTCTTATATATCTACATCTTTAATAAATTACATTTTGGTTTTAGTAATTTTAGTACATCATCTTGAACTAATTTCAGTTCGTAGCCAAGACAAGGTATCTTTTTACAGTTTTTTTTTTAATGTTAATATTTTATTTCAGCTTTTTTTTAAGTTTTAAAAATTATTTAATAGTTTGAGTAAACAATAATGACACTGATTTAAACATCATTCACCAATTAGTAACAACTGAAACATAAAAATTCTAAAATTTAATTTCAGAAAATATATGATCTGACAAACAGTTGTTACCTCAAACTTCGGTGGCTCCTGCTGTATCAGATGTTCCTCTAGTGTCTCTTCTGTGTTCTCTGACACGGTTTTGGATTTCTTCTTTTTCTTCCTCTTCTTCTTCTCTGTTTTCTGCTCTACTTGCTGTATGGATAAATCCTCCTAGACACAGAAAATGTGTTCAAATTATGTCTATTTTGTACATGCTCAAAATGCTGGTACACAGTGAAGTAGTTTACCTGGGAAGATGTGTTGGCTTTGGGGATTTTCTGGATGACTCTGGGAGGCTGAGAGGCAATGTTTGCCCATGAGTGAGCAGAAGATCCAGTGGAATTGGATACTGCACTATCCTGATCTAACCAGATTGAATTAAAAAAAAATTATCCATTTAATTCCTTTAATATTGAATTTAAAAATCTAATTTAAAAAAGATTCACAACCCATTTCCGAAATATATTTCCCAGTGAGATGAAACTGAATATTCAATTTATTTATTTTCCTTGAAATAACATGAACTGACGAATTATGCAAAAAAAAAAAAAAAACCCCAAAAGACGACGTGTATTATTAAAGTTGGCATGGATCAGAAGTTGCAATGGTGTTTTCTTCTCTATGTTACATATATGTTTGGGTGAAATGGCTTCTCGAACAAGAAAAAAATTTAGGTTGGGAATTCATTTTGTCAATCTGGAATTCATTGGGTCATAAGATTGTTGTGGTTTGCGATTGCCGTGATGTCACTCACATGACACCAAAGATTACAAGGGTACATAACTTAAAAAATACAATGATGTGCACAGATAAATAATGTATAATTTATTAGAAAAAAGGTATAATTGATTTCATGGTGAATTTAGGAAAATAAATAGGGTCCATTTGGATTTCTGAAGCATGTTTGCGTATCTTTTACCTGCTTTGACAGCAACTGACATGTCACACTTTCCACTGGGCGGGACTTGCTGTGCAGACTTGGTTCTTCGTTTCGGTACATTCTAACAAACAACATTGTCAAGCTTAAGTGAGACCGTGAAGTTGTTAGAACAGGTTGTGCTTTAACAGAACAATGTGTTCTTGGCTAAAACCATCATCCATGAAAGTTACCTTACAAATTAGTGCTGGTGAACTCTGACGCTCTGCTGGCATGACTGCACTAGAACATACTGTTGGTTCCTGGTGCAGGGAAGCTGCTGTATGGTTGCTTGGTGTGATATCACCCAATTCCGGGAAATCGGCAAGTTTCATTTCAAATGTGCTACTACATGTAATAGCTGCTTTGGCTCTCTCAGCTGGGTTTGGGGAAGGTTTGGTCCCTCTGTAATCTGGAAAACAGAATCAAATTTATTGCGATTTAATCAGGAAATTATCATCAAAAGTCTTCTTGAAAAGAATTAGCACCTCTTTCTGTTGATCTCCGGCTAAGTCGTTTGTCCTGAGAGAAAGGCTCAGCTCTGTTGTCCTTTGACATCTGAAAGATGAAAAACTTCATTAGGCTTTTAAATGCGCAACAGTATGAAGACGCAAATCATCCAAATGACCTAGAATCAGACCTTTCCAGTTTGTTGGTTTGAGCCTTTTTTTAAACCACTGCGGGTTTTGAAATCAGCGCTCTTGTTGGTGTGAAAGCTGCTGTTGTAGCCGTGCATACTCTGTGCCGCGTCATAATCATTGTCTACTGATCTCTGCCTTTTCTTGAACCAGTCCTCAGGTGATGACTGGCATGTGGTGTTTTTAGATGGAGTTCTGTGTGTAATAAAAAAAAAAAATCATTCTATTTTCATATGTATCATACTATTATTATTCACTGCAATGTGATGTGCAGTGGCCCCAAAATACAGTTGGACAATTCAATCAAATGATATACAGTTTAAAATGAAGACGAAATATTGTAAATGGTAAATGGACTGCATTTATATAGCGCTTTCATAGACCTTATGGCCACCAAAGTGCTTTACATTTGCCTCACATTCACATTAGGTGTCTTGCTCATCACACACCTTGACACTTGATCGGGTGTGTTAAAAGTGGGACATAAGGTTGTAAAACTAATCCATATGAATTGAATGGTTTCAAGTCATCAAATTTGTCTGAAGAGACACAATCGCTTTATATGATGAAGAGCCTGAATTTAGTCTTTTATTCTCATGCACATTCGTTAACTCACATCAGTTGTGGTAAACATAAGCTCAAGCATGTTCACTTGATGTGCAAAAACCAATGAGGCTCATGAGGTTTGTTCTTGTGAGTCAAGTGAGCTTCTGTTTATGCTTGCTGATCAATTTTTATATGTGAATAAAAGACTAAATTCAATCTGTTCACCATATAAAGCGATCAAGTCTCTTTAGACAATCTGGATCAAATCCAATTCATATGGATTAGTTAGATTTCCTTATGAACTTTTTGAAGCGTCAAAGTGGTAGTTGCGTAGAAGTCAATGGAAGGACAGAAAACTTTCAGATTTCATTTAAAAGATCTTCATTTGTGTTCTAAAGATGAACAAAAGTCTTAAGGGTTTGGATTCGGAATTTCATGAGAGCGAGTAAATGACAGAATTTTCCTTTCTGGGCAAACTATCCCTTTAAGATATTTGTAATGAAACCTGAGAGGTTTCTGTCCATTCATTGAAAGTACAGGATCTAAAATGGTCATAAAGACGTTTTAAAATTTATCAGGCACTTTAATTCGAGTCTTGTGGAAAGATAAGATCGCTTTAAATGATGAACAAAACAACAAGACAAAAAAATCTAATAAAAAAAAAAAACACTTGATTACAGTTTTTCTCAGTCGCTTTGGTGCATTTCTCACATCACTATTTACATTTGCACAACAGTTAGTTCAACCTCCACAACATTTATTCATTTGTGCACATCATAGTAGCAGTTTCTCATTCCTTCCAACAAATTGCAAATGCTTTTGGACATGCATCAATTGCTTTCATACAACTCATTGCTGTTTTATAACATTATCATTTGCTTATGTCATATCAGTCCAAATTAACTATACTTGTGAATGCTGAATAGTCATTCCATATAAAAACTAATAGTCCACGTTTCATTGCTTGAGTCATCACATACAAAAAATGTTAAACCAATTGTCAAAATCTGTCAAGCCAATTTTTTTTTTATATCTTTTTAAAAAAAAACTTTATCCTAAATTGAACAATTTCTCGCAGGTGAACCTCAGCTTTCACTGATGAGAAGGGATGTGCATGAATGATTTACAGTATATGTATGTTGTATAATCAGTTCCAATATGTACTGTGATATTGTTTACAGTTGTGCACCGATCTACCCAAAGGGAGTTTATGTTTGTTGTAAATAAGGGTGTATATTTTCTTTTGCACAACGCTCTGAACAAATTAGAATTGCAAAGACCATGCAGTAAAAATGTGAACATATTCAGTGTCTTGTACTCAATTACTGTACCTCACTACATAAATACAGTAATGTGAAACTTTACTGTAGTTTTCAAATGGCTGTGCAAATAGTTTATAGGACTGTCTTGAGCATTTTCAGGTAGTGTCACCAAGATCTGACTTTTTTTGTATTGGCAAACACTTACAGAGTAAACTGTCATAATGAAAACATGACAAAGCCATTTGACTATCTTGTTCATAAACACTGGTGTTAGGACTTTTCATCTTGACGACACTGACACTTTCAATGACATGAATACTTGCTTTTGAGGAATGAGTTATCCATTTTGAGCAAGTGACACACTTTTGCAGGTTATAAACTAAGTTTTGCAGTTTGTACTAATTGTTTTGAGAACTGCACTAACTGTTGTGCAAATGTAAATAGTGATGTGAGAAATGCACCAAAGCGACGGAGAAAAACTGTAATATGGATATGATGACGCCTTTTTGGATCTTCTAAGTTTGGCTAGCTAGACTAATGATAAAGCACTCCTGTTGTTACTTTGATAAACACCTGTGAGGCCTTTCATAGTGGCACAGGAAGCCATCATGGCCACAAATTAAGAATTGACTGCCACAAACTCATGTTTTAGGTAAATCTGGGTCATGCTGTACGAATTCATTCCCGAGTTTTAATTTAGTTAAATTGTGGCTAGTATTTCCCCAAAGCACTTATTTGATAGTTTATATTATGCAATGCCATTTCAATTAAATATCAATGACATTTTTGGTATCTCAGTCTTTTGGGGGCACTGAATGTGCTTATTTGGAAAAACTATATTATGTTGATGAATCATCTGTTTTGACTGGAAAATAAAGACAGGTGCCACATATAATCACTTATATTTACCTTTTTAAATGATCCTCCATTTTGTTTTGCTGTGGAAGGCTATGAATCAAACAACTTCAGAGGTTCAAAAACTCCAGCCTTCATTATCTGTGAGCATAAAGACAGGTTCAAAGAACAGACAGATGATAAGACAACACGCACGAGCTGAAACATGTAACGTTAGTGCACAAATCTAGGTTTAAACAAACGATGCTGAATCCATGTGTACGTTAAATGACAAATGACGCAGCAACCCAAAGTTAAAGACTGCACCACCCAGTAAACAGTGTTATGTCATAATCCACTCAAAGGCACATTCGGTTAAAAATACGGTTTAATATCTGCTACAAACTGACGTTTAACAGTTCATCGGTAAAGGTATATTTTAGCAGGGCTGTTGTCGTAATGGAGATGTAACGTTACTGGATCGGTTAGCAGTCAGCTGTACTGAAGTGAACATCATGCAAACTTTGATTCAAACTTAAAGCTGCCTTAACATGTCAACTAACATGTAGAAGGTCAGTGTGACGCATGTTTAGCTGTCGACAGCTCTTCTGTTTCGGGTTTACCAGCATTGGATTTCTAGATAGCTCGTTTAGGCGAGCTAATGTCAAGACAGTCATTCTGATAAACTAACGTTTATGGAAAACCAACAAATATTAAAAGCTTTCATACCTTCCGGCCTTTAACCAACTCCATTTTAAAAAGACGTAGACCGTTCAACTCAGATGGAAAACTGGTAGGCCAAATAATTAAAGATTAAGCTCAAAGTTAACAACAAGCTCAGGCGGTGCGGGAACTTTTATTTTGAAGGGCGGTCTGATATACATTACTCAACACACTTGGTGGTTGCAATGTGTAATATTCAGCAGATAAATTAGTTGATAACCCGTTTAACAATATATACGAAAAAAAAAGTTCTTTATGTAGCAAAAACTATTTTGTTCTACGAGTTTTATCCAACAATAACCATTTTCTCAACATTCAACATTAAAACAAACTTCAATGCTATAACGTTATACAAATGAATAAAAAATAAGATCAATTTAAAATAATGTAATAGACAATCATCTTTATTGTTTTATGAATGTATTACATTCAGAAATACACATTTTTTATATAAACACCTGTGTGTGAAATATTTATAAAATTGTCAGGCTTATAAATGCACTTGTTGTTGGGTTGTAAAAAAAAAAACGTTACATTGATGATTTTTTTTTTTTTTTTACTATTTACAGTCTGTTATTTTTTTACAAAATAAAAGTAAACATTTTCATAATCGTTACAAGTATTGTATGTTTCTTTCTTTGTATTGTAAACAAACACTAAGAGGAACAACCTTTAGTGGTCTTTAAGGCTTTCAACAAGGAAAAAGAGGTCTGAGGTCTGACCCCCCTGAAGACACAATAGTGAATCCTAAAATTCTTGATCTCACGCCTCCTTCTGTCTCTTCAGCTGGTTCAGTAAAATCAGAGGGACTATAAAGAACACTGAAATGGCTATAAAACATAATTCTGCTCCAGCCAACCAGTACACTGAAAAATAAAAATAATAAGAATGTTATGATTTGCTGAGAACTGCAAAAAAAAAAAAAAAAAAAAAACCAAAGGAACAGACTGATTCCATACAGTAATTGAAAGGGACATTTAATTTCAATTCTAAGTTATAGTTAGGGTTGTTCACGTAATCAATCATGAAAAAAGACATTATATCTTTTTTGTTGTTGTTGTTTACCTGTAGAAGTCACAATAGGGCCTAATGCTCGAGCTAAAGCTCCAAGACTCCGAAGAATTCCCATTACGGTTCCCTTCTGACTGGCTGAGCCTAAGACATCAACACAGACATCATTAACACCATCACACATTCAAACTAACAGAAGTGTGAGAGATCATTACCATCATTATTAAAGGGACAGTTCAAGAAATAAAAAATTATTTCATTGTTTCCTCATCCTCATGTTGTTCTAAACCTAAGTGACATTTTCTTTTCTGTGGAACATAAAAGAAGATATTTTGAGAAATGTCTCGTTTTTTGTCGATACAATGGAAGTCAATGGTAACCAAACCTATTTGGACACCACAATAAAAAAATAAAAATAAACTTATTTTTTTGTACCACAGAAGAAAACAAGCCGATTTTCATTTTTTGGCAAACTATCCTTTTGAAGGGATAGTTCACAGAAAATGTTTGTGTTTAAAATGTTTTTAATAGGGAATCCAACAATTTGACAATCATTGTTACATCACTTTTTATGATTCCTCATTATAAACAAAGGCATAAAGGCTACATAAAACAAATAAATAAGTAAAAATAAATAAATAAATAAATAAAAAACAGTTCTCATTACCACTCACCCCACCCCACTTTAACTTTCTTAAAACTTTAAACAGATAAGACCACTCCAATTGGTCAAAAGCTTTCTCTGCGTCAAGAGAAACTATAACCAGGTCCTCTGCATGTGTGTTGTGGGAGTAAACTATATTAAAAAGACGTCTAAGATTTGAAAAGGAGTGCCTATTTGGTATAAAACCTGTCTCATCGAGGTGAACAAGTTTATCAATTACAGACCGAAGCCTGTTGGACAAAGCTTTTTTGGGTCACATGTTAAAAAAGAAATTGGCCTGCTACTTACTTCTTCAGGATCTTTCTCCTTTTTAAGTAATACTGTTATGGTAGCGTCGTTTAGCATACCAATGGTATTTGCATGAGTATACATTTTAAATAAATAAAGTGAAAAGAGATCACTGAATCGAAAATGTTTCATTCTATTATTCATCACCCTGATTTTTTTTTTCTGAAACCGTAAGACTTTTGTTCATCTTCAGAAAATAAATGATGATATTTTTAAAGAAATCTGAGAGATTTCTGTCCTTCCATTGACAACAATGCTACTGACACTTTGACACTTTGCTTCAAAAAAGGTCATAAAAATATTGTAAAACTAATCCATATGAATTAAGCAGTTAAGCAGTCCAAACTTTTCTGAAGAGACATTTATTCACATAAAAACATTCATCAACGCACACATCAGTTGTGGTTAACAGAAGCTCAAGCATGTTCGCTTGATGTGTGAAAACCAGTGAGGTTCATTCTTGTGTTACGCAGCACGTTTGAGCTTCCGCAAGAACCAAAGAGGTTTGTTCTCTTACAGTGCGTCATGCAGGTTTGGTTGAGATTCTGTTTATGTTCGCTGAGCAAAAGCCTAAATTCAATCTGTCCATCATATAAAGCAATAGTGTCTCTTCAGGAAATTTTGGACTAAACCACTCAATTCATATGGATTAGGTTTACGATCTCTTTATGAACACTTTATGAAGAGTCAGTTGAGGAGTTGTCAATGGAAGGACAGAAATCGCTCAGATTTCATCAAAAAGATCTTCAATTGTGTTCTGATCTGAAGATGAATGAAATTCTTACAGGTTTGCAACATCATGAGGGTGAGTGGTTACATTTTTGGGTGAACTATCCCTTTAAGTAATGACCTCTCAAAAAAACTACAGAATGGATAAAATCTTAAAGGGATAGTTCACTTTGAAATTAATTTTTTATATGTTTTAGCTTACCTCAAGGACATCCAAGATATAGTTGTCTTTGTTTCCACAGTATTTTCAGTTTTGATATTTTTAGGTTGTTGCCTATCAGTCATATAATGGAGGTTTATGGGGTCCACCTCAAAGAGCATGCCCAGAGAAGTCCAAATTAAACATGATTTAATCACTAGTAAATGTAAGTACACATTGATGGCCTAAGACACGAAACGAGCGGTTTGTGTGAGAAAACGAACAGTATTTTTATCGTTTTGCGCAGACCGAAGTGCTCGTGCCTTCAGATCACTTGGACGTGGCTGTGGTTACAAGAGGTAAGAGGATCATTTTTAAAGAGACACGATACTCGTGTAAAGTTTTTCATGTCTAAGCCCATCAATGTGTACTTACATTTACGAGTCATTAAATCATGTTTAATTTGGACTTCTCTGTGCATGCTCTTTGAGGTGAACCCAGGGTGGGCCCCCTATACAGCCATTATATGACTGATAGACAAGAACGGTTTGACCTAAAAATATCAAAATTGAAAATACTGTGGAAACAAAGACACCTACATCTTAGATGCCCTTGAGGTAAGCTAAAACATATCAAAAAATTAATTTCAAAGTGAACTATCCCTTTAAGGCACTCAACAACAAAGCAACCCACCATGTTCAGACACTTGTGTTGAAAGGCATGGAACAACAATAGCAGCAGCTGAATGAATAAATACATCAATTATTTCAAATTGAAATACTAATGCAAAAAAATAATAATAATAACAATGATAACAATGCATTTGCATGCACAATTGCTTACCAAAAGAGTACAAAAATAAGCCTGAATAGAGTAGTGTCAAATTCCATGCTATTCCAATGAGCAAGAAGGCTGGTACAAGTGATATAATTGCCTGAAATACACAAACATGAAAACAAATATGTAGTCATAATGTGCAGGCCTTTGAGTAGTTAATCATTAGAGTTCCAAGAAAACCGCAAGACAATTTGAATTGACTTGTGATCCAGTGATGCATGAAAGAATTTACCACGCGAACAGTCTGGATCTGATGACCTGGTTTGATCCTGCGGGCATATCCGCCCTGGATCACTGCCATGGTAATGCCGATGAAAAAGAACATCTTCCCCTGCTGCATGCTACAACAGAAGAAGGCAGTGTTTGACTTTACAAAACCTCAGGCAAGACCCAGGCTTCAGCTGCTCAAGGATACATGTATGTCACAGTTCTGATTAAGCAAAACATATCTCAGACTGTTCATTGGTATATTATCCTAGGGGCTGCTAACACTTTTCTTCGACCTTTGCTCAGTTCCTTTCCCCCATTCTAGTTGTTTATGATTTATAATAAATTCTCCAAAACTTCCTGGTTCCTAATGACTACATACAAATAAACCCACAGGCTGTTTTTCTCAACTTCCTGGGTCACATCTCATGGTTTAAGCCCTGAACTGTCAACGGATGGTTTATCTGTTGAAGACAATGGCATGCTTTGTAATGTTAGACTTCTCTTTGAATGCTGTTAGCAGCACAAACCACAGCTTTTATAGGCGTTTTGTAGAAGTTGTGACATTCAGAAAAGTTGTGTTAGCTATAGATTCAGGCCTTACCTGGTAAACTGGAAGCGCTGATGAGTCAGAAAACTCAAGGTGAATTCTAACCCAGAGAAGAGAAATAGGTATGTGAAGTAAACCAATCCCAGCACCTTGAGATTTTGCATTTCTATTGTGAAGAAAAGTCATCAGAAAAAAAAAAAAGTTAGTGTGACAGATCTTTTGTTATTCAACCTGGTGGTTCAATACTTCTCGGTTGGGTGAAACTTTATGCGCTCACTTTGTTCAGATGGTGGATTCTCTGTTCTTGTGACGGCAGTGAATTTGAAAAGTGCAACAGGGTGAAGAAGATCTCCAGATTGTTGAATACCTGAAGATCCCGATGCCCTCTGAGTCATAAAAAGCATTCATTACATTTAGAATTAAAGAAAATGCTATAAACAATTAAAATTAAGTTGAAGTCTATTCTGAAAGTGATTAAAGTTGCAATGTAATGGAAGTAGCACCAGATATTTTCTTCCATAATGTGACACATCTGAGTGATGATTAAAATGAAGGGTTGGGATTCGGTTCTATCCATCAGTTGTTGATTGGATGGAGGCAGATCTGAATGCAAGCGTGACAATAAACACACTAGTTTGTATCGCAATTGTTAGACTGTTTACCGCGTTTTAAAGAGATACTCCACTTTTTTTGGAAGTAGGCTCATTTTACCACTCCCCCAGAGTTAAACAGTTGAGTTTCACCGTTTTCGAATCCATTCATCCGATTTTCTGATTTTTAGAAGAATATCAGTAACCAGACAGTTTCTGGTCTCATTTACTTCCATAGTAGGAAAAATAGATAATGGCACGAATCCATTCAGCCGATTTTCTGATTTTTTGAAGAATATCAGTAACCAGACAGTTTCTGGTCTCATTTACTTCCATAGTAGGAAAAATAGATAATATGGAAGTCAATGAGACCAGAAACTGTCTGGTTACTGATATTCTTCAAAAAATCAGAAAATCGGCTGAATGGATTCAAAAATGCTGAAACCCGACTGTTTAACTCTGGGGGAGTTGTAACATGAGCCTATTTCCAAAAAAAGTGGAGTATCCCTTTAAGTGGGTCAAACATCAGATGTGAAGTGTCACACAGCACTGTGGCTAATGAATTAAAGTCAAGCACATGTACAGTCTTTCTTCCCAAGAAAAATTAATTTAAAACTAGAATAAATTTGCTCATATATTGAAACAAATTAGGTTAACTATTTCAAGAAAGTATTATTAGTATTATGAATAGTTTTCATTATGGTCAATAAGATGCATTTAGAAAATAGATAGGGTGAATTTCCATTTCATGACAAATTTAAATGTTACCATCCCCTGGTTTCACAGACAATGCTTAAACCTAGTCCCAGGCTAAAATGATTTTTTGGGCTGTTTTATCTGAGAGTACCTTGCATATCTTAAAAATATGTCAGTGCCATTTTTCTTTCTGCTTAAAAGTCCTAGTTGAACTAAGGCCCAATCCTGACTTAATCTAAGCCCTGTCTGTGAAACCAGGCCTATACATATTAAAGCTCATTTGAATAATGAGTTCACTGAGAATTACATATTATACATTATATTATTACAATGTACCTAAAATGGCAGCTTACATATTCCAAGCATTATTTTAGTCACTAAATTATAGCTAATTGCATATTGTCACATTGCTGACCTTTTGTAAAGTCTCTGGCAGCATGAAGAAAATAAAAAGAAGGTCTGCTAAAGAAAAAAGGACAGCCAGCATGGCAGGGCCTTGATAAAACACCTCAGCGTCTTTGAGTCTCAGAGCAAAGTATGCTCCCATTAATGGACCCAATGTGAACCCCAAGGAGAAAGCAACACCAATCATTGCCTGAGAAGAAAACAAACTCAATGAATCTTCAAGTCACTCAAACGTTATAAGGTTAAAAAAGTCAAATCTGTCCTGAAAGCATCAATTAATGATGTTAATGTCCGTAACTCACCATTCCCTTGTTTCTTGCTTTAGGGCAAGGCAGGTCTGCCACAACAGCAGTGCACAGGCTGACATTACCTTTACAAATGCCTCCCACTACTCGAGACAGCAGAAACAGAGTAAAACTGTGAGAGAAAGCCCACAGAATGTAGGACGCCATGAGACCTACCTGAAAAACAAAGACAATGTTACTTAGATCTACAAAAGGCCTTGTATTGAGTGATTGACATACATTAAAGTTAAAGGGATGGTTCACTTTGAAATTAATTGTTGATATGTTTTATCTTACCTCAAGGACATCCAAGATGTAGGTGTCTTTGTTTCCACAGTATTTTCAATTTTGATATTTTTAGGTCAAACCGTTCTTGTCTGTCAGTCATATAATGGAGGTATATGGGGTCCACCCATAAGTCCACCTCAAAGAGCATGCACAGAGAAGTCCAAATTAAACATGATTTAATGACTCGTAAATGTAAGTAAACATTGATGGCCTAAGACACGAAACGAGCGGTTTGTGTGAGAAAACGAACAGTATTTATATAGTTTTTACCTCTTGTAACCACAGCCACGTCCAAGTGATCTGAAGGCATGGGCGCTTCGGTCTGCACAAGCGCCGGAAGTGATCTCTTGCACGTTTGTGGAAAAAAAATATCAACGTTGTCTGTTGATTAATCGTAATCGTCTTCCATTGCAATTTCCTGTATATCTAAATATGTTTAGATCTTCACAGTGAAGGATAACACTTCTGAAATCTCTGTGTAAACAATGAGTGACGTACAGAGTACTTGGACGTGACTGTGATTACAAGAGGAAAAAAACTATATAAATACTGTTCGTTTTCTCACACAACCCGCTCGTTTCGTGTCTTAAGGCCAATTTATACTTCTGCGGCGAGGGTACGCCGTAGTGTACACCGTAGACTACGCACTTAGGCATTTACACTTCTGTGTTCAGGTCTTTGTTGCTCTGCAGTACTGCTCCAAAACGGTAGTTGGCGGCGGAGGGTTTTAATGTTCCACTGTGTTTAGATTCCTCGCGGCTAGGTGACCACAAGCAATGGCGACTGAAAGAGAGCGGATCATGTTGGAGTTGGAGCTTATTGATGTGGAAAAACAGTTCATTTTAGTGAAATTACTAAAACTAAAAGGCAGAAATGAGAGAAGACGTCGGAGATGGTACGTGCGGAAATGCATGAGATGGTACGTGTGGAAATGCGTAGAAGGAAATGCGATACTACCAAGCCGACCAATCACAGATCTTGCGTGTAGTTACATTTTTGAGGAGGTGTGCGAACAGGCTACGGCGAAGGGTACGCGGTATGGTATGCGTCTGTGCGTATGCTACGCCTTAACTACTGCACGCACCCTACGCAGAAGTATAAATTGGCCTTTAGGCCATCAATGTGTACTTACATTTAAGAGACATTAAATCATGTTTAATTTGGACTTCTCTGTGCATGCTCTTTGAGGTGGACCCCATAGACCTGCATTATATGACTGACAGACAAGAACGGTTTGACCTAAAAATATCAAAATTGAAAATACTGTGGAAACAAAGACACCTACATCTTTGATGCCCTCGAGGTAAGCTAAAACATCAAAAATTTATTTCAAAGTGAATTGTCCCTTTAATATGTCAGAATTTCAATCTCTCTTACTTAATACCCTATATTTTAGGGAATTGGAATGCATTTATTTGAGTCATTGTATCAATTCAACCTGGGAGTTGGGCTTTTAATTTATAGAAATATTAACTTAAAATCTCAGGGGCTACTTCCAGGTAAATATTTTAGGTCAAGGGGGTTTGACTTACAAAAAAGTTTGGGAATCGCTGCCCTATATGATCTAAATTTGTCAGTACAGTCTATACTTACAGTTGTCAAAAGGAGCATTGGTTTTCTTCCATAATCATCTGAAAGAGCCCCAATAATGGGTGATGACAGAAATTGTAGTAAAGAGTAGAGAGAGCCTATCAGACCTAAGATACCAAAGAAGAAGATAATCAATGTACATGTCCTCAATTCAAAAGGTCAGTTCGAATAATGTGCTGCATTTAAAGAAACCCTCAATATCAGCCAGAATAGGCTATTGAAGTTACCTCCAAAAAGAACACTGTTATATTTTGTGTCCAAAGGAACTCCAACTGCCCCTCTGAACCAGTCCACTACGCTCTGTAATGACTGATAAACACCGTCCTGTGGAAAACACAGGAAAAAAAGTTATGCAGAGATTACAACAAAATCATATGCGAAAGCCATTTTATACACATAGCCAATTACTGAATCTTATATCAAGATGCATTTACTTGAGCAGGAAAATGACTTAAGATATAAAGTCTTGTTTTCTTAAACATTTTTTTTTTCCAGTTAAGTGAATTTATTGACTTAAAAACAGGGAAAAAAAACTGTCAGTATGGTAATAAATGTTTTTCCCCATTTAAAATAAGTGAAGAGTTCAGATGCAAAAGCCTCTAAATGCCATTTGAAATTTTCTTCTTTAATGATGATTTTTATCAAACTTGTATATTTAAGTTCAGTAATTTCACTTAAATACTGAACTTAAATATACAAGTTTGATAAAAATCATCATTAAAGAAGAAAATTTCAAATGGCATTTAGAGGCTTTTGCATCTGAACTCTTCAAGTGCATTTTAACCCACTCATTCTCACCCTACTGACAGATATTTTTCATTTTTAAGTAATTTTGCTTTGAGAAGACAAGAAAAAATCTGATTTCAGTGGGGGAAAATGTATCCAAGTAAGACATTTTACGCATAACACATTAATTGGAATAGTTCAATGAGAGCCTGCAACATGAAAAGGTGAATGAAGCCATTGTCAGCGTCATTTGATAAGAAAGAACAGCTCTGACCTTGGAGGCTTTCCACAGACTAAACTATTTAATATTATAAAGTTCATTCATTCAGTATGCAATTACTTACGTCATTGCTGACTTTTCTACTTGAAATGCTCTGTTTCTTCAGTTATAAGAAAGGGAAACATGTCCCGAATGGAATGCATTATGCACTGTCATGCAGTCTACAGTTACATGCATGACTAATCTAGGTCAAATTACAGCAGCATTTCTTTTTGAATAGAAAGCCATTCAAACACCCTTTGAGATTTTATAACAATATATCCAAATGATGATCTCACCCCAGTTTGACTGTAGTGGTCCAAGATGGAAGGGAGCAGTGGAAGTATTAATGTGAAACCCAGCAAGTCAAGCAGCAGTGCCAAGAAAACCATCCTGATGACCCTGGAAGAGTGAACGTCCTCAGATGTAGTTTTGTCACCTGCCATTTCTCCACTCCGGTTGTTTTTCTTTACAGCCGAGAAATCTTAAAGCATCTCCTGTGGGCACTGAACTGAATCACTGAACAAAAAACAAACAATGAACAACAGTATGTACTCTATTATTTGTTTTTAAAACTAAAGTACCAATAAGAGTACAGTACTGGTATGGTAAAGTTATTTTTGGACATGATGGTACCATATGTTTTTATCAAAGTCATGCAAATATAATTTACAAATCATTCAGTCAGTACCATATATATATAATACCATCACCATTCCATCACCATTTACATTTTAGGATATTATATATATGTATAATATCCTATATTTGTTGACCTTAGTACAGTGTAA
Source organism: Pimephales promelas (assembly GCF_016745375.1). Next base: position 3,611,918 of record NW_024121987.1, read on the forward strand.
TTGCACAAAATAAGTACTTAGTCGGGTTAAGGTTTGGTTGTAATTTTGCATTATTACTGTCACTACTAATATATGTAACATGTGTAACAAGGACATGGAAAAATTAAGTGTTACCAAAAAGCAATTCAAAAAATATTTCAGTGTTCTTGTTGTTGTTATAGCAAAAATAAGAACTGGATAATATTAATTGACAACACATACTTTAGACTTTTAGTGTTTGGTTTATGGTTGTTTGTTTACTGTCAGACTCAGTACCAGAATTTACTGTCACTTTTGAGTAAGTACCCATGTAACACGTGTAATAAGGAAACTAGGGAAGCATTTGATAAATATTTCAGTGTTCTTGATGTATATTTGCACAGATAACTACTGGCTAATATTAATTGACAGCACGTACTTACTTTAGGGTTAGGGGTGTCCTGGTTTGCAGTTAGTTGCTTGTAATTATGCATAGAGTACGTACGTGTAACAAGGATATTGTAAAATAAAGTGTTGCCAAAAATTATTAAATAATATTTCAATTAATATTAATTAATCGAGGATTGATTTTTTTTTTTTTTTTAACTTATTACAAATTCCAAAACTCTTAACATTCACCATGGACAGGTCATAAACTAACACCGCCCATTCATAGTTCACTCCAGTGTGCCTTGCTTGAGAGTCTCCGGGAAAAAACAGTTGTCAAATCTAATATAAGAGATTTGGCAGTTTGTAACACATTAAAGTCGGATATTTTCTTCGTTTAACCTAGACGGTACAGTTCACTTCTACAGATATCTTACCTTGAGCTCGCAGTGCGCAATCAAAGTTCCTAGAAGATGCTGCTACTTCCCCACACACTCCCCCATCATGAACACACACACCAGGAAGCGCGAGTTCGGTGTCTCATTTCACCAGTTACGACAACCGTGACGTGTAGTGGGATGAGCACGAGCAATACAGCAGATTTCTAGTGTGTAAACATTTACAAATGAGAGCTTGCCAACACACTATAGATTCATGCAGACTGTTTTACTTTGGAAGTTGAGGCATATGCTATACTGTAAGCATAATATAGTCACAGTCCACGTCTGTCTGATCTGTCAGAACAGATGATCATAAGACATGCATTATCAATGAAAATATAACAAAAAAAATCAATAAATTAATAATTCCTCACAAAAACGTTTTAATTTATTTGTTCAATTTAATTTTCAACATTGTAGTGGTTTCCAAAGACCACGAGAGGGAGTTAGTTTATAATGTTTAGAACAAATTCTAAACATTATAAGTGTGTATAAGTGAAGCAAAATTATTTAAAATGACGCAAGTCATTATTTATTATTTTAAAACAGTATAATTAAGGGTTTTCTGCCTCTGGATAGAGAGAATGAGCATTTATACATAAACTATAGTTAAGTGATATTTTGTTTGTTTGTTGAGAAAGCACTGTCATTTTATTTTCGAAACCTTTCACTATTTATAAATATATTATGACAATGTTAAATAACAGTTTAAAACGAGGAGTTCACCACACAAGCATTTTTGTCTCTACATAAATGAGTATTTTTGTTAATTTTTATTGGTTTGCCTGTAACCAATTTATGTAGCTTGAGCTGGCTAGTGCTTGCATAGCAAAGACACAATTATGAACAGCGTCATACTTGTTTGGTTAAAGTAGCCTGCCTTTTTATTAAATCATATTTTATGATATGTTTTCAAATGTTTAACAGCATATTGGCTATGATATTTCTTTAAATGTCATCTTAAATTGTCGCTCACAAATACTGAATAATAACATGAAAGACAAAAAGTACACCTGAAAAAAATAAATAAATCACCAAGCAGGCGGAACTATACATTAAACAAATGTTTCAGGAGGAACACGACATTGGCGCACACCATAATGTAAAGGACTTCAAAATTTGTTCAGCTGTCACATAGCGTTGTAAGTCATATATGTCCAATAGAAATTAATGATTTAAAAACGTTTCAACGGGGAAACATCCTTTACATGATCTATCATTTTCCCAGCGGTATGACATATTATGTTTGCTGTTCTTTGTAACACCTTTGTTTGATCAATCGGGGACATTTCAGTGGGAAGGGTGTAACAGAAGGAGCGCAGTATTTAAAATCTTATAATTATATTTAGTTTGATTACACTTACAGAATAGTGGCACACATTTTTTTACAAGAAAATGCCTTATTTTCACTCAACTTTGCATTTTCATGACTCGCCAGTAATCTGTACTGAATACGGTGTATTGTGTTCTCTGCTGTTTATTGTCAGGTTCATTGTTCCCGAAGAGGTCCCTCATTTACACATGAAAGCAAGTATACAATGAATAAAGCACCTCACTTCTTTACAGCCGTGACATTTCTCACTAAAAGTTGGTCATGACAGCTCAACAGACAAAATGATGTGCACCAGACTACTAACACTGCTTAAGCCACATGCAGTGAGGAGGAATCTACCACAGATCTGTTCTGCCCGTTTTTCAAGCCTCAGAAGACACCATGAAAACATAACCATATCCTGCTTTAACACAAGTGATGATCACAAACAGAGAATATGGTCTCCTTCACTGGCAGGTCACAGCTACGGAAGAAAGTTTTTCAGCCTCACTCCTGCTGGGATTGTCAATGCAGCTCCAGCATCTGTTCAGCCGTACCTCAGATTAATGAGACTGGACAAACCCATAGGTGAGCTCATATCAAAGACACATTATCTAGGAAGCTCAAACATTATCTGTTTCATTGTAATATTAATGAAGTGTTCTTATAGGAACATGGCTACTGTATCTGCCTTGTACGTGGAGTATTGGGCTGGCGGCAGATCCGGGATGCCTTCCTGATCTGCGCATGCTTGTGCTGTTTGGTGTCGGAGCTTTGCTTATGAGAGGAGCTGGATGCACTATCAATGACATGTGGGATAAAGACTTTGACAGGAAGGTATGAGCACATGAATTTAAAATCAACTTGACATGGAAGTTAGTTAGAAAGGGATCACTTGCGCTTCAGCCTAGTTTGTGCTCACTGAACAGGACACAGGAAGCAAATCAAACAACCCAAGGTCTAACTTAGGACCAAGGAGCAGAACCGGAGCACAGAACGTTTTCAATTATTTTATTAATAAAAATGACTAACGTTTCGACGCCCATGTGTCCTCTTCGTCATGCGTCAAAACGTTAGTCATTTTTTTATTAATATAATAATTTAAAACGTTCTGTGCTCCGGTTCTGCTTCTTGGTCCTAAGTTAGACCTTGAGTTGTTTGATTTGATGAAATGGAAGTTGCGATTGACTTTTCTTCCCTATTTTGACATATATCCGCATGAAACAGCTTCTCGAACAAGAAAAAATGTAGGGCTGGACTTGATTTTTTCCCACTGGGAATTAATTGGATCTTTGGATCATTGTGGTTTGCTTTTTTGCTGTCATCTCATGTGAGACAGGTTGTCCTGCCCTTGTGCCAGTAAATGCGTCATCAGAGACTATTCATAATAATTATTCATAATAATAAACTATTCATAATAATTACTGCAATATTCCACAAAAAAGTGATTTTATGGTGACTTTAAGATACTTAACATTCTTCCCTTAGTCCCAAAAATTAATCTATTGTTTTTGTGGATTTCTGTTCCACCAGTGTTGTACATTTCTATACTGTAGAAGATTGCTTCCGCCACAGAATAAAAAACAAAATGTAATGGCGTCATTTTTTTCTCACTATTCTAACTATTTTACATTTCGCAACTCTGACAATTATTATTGACGTTTATTATTGCAAGTTTATATCTCGCAATTCAGACTTTAAAACTCGCAATTACGATTTTATAGCTCACAATTCTGAGAAAAAAAGTCAGAATTGTAAGATTAAAAGTCGCAAATTGCTTTTATTATTTTTTATTCAGTGGTGGAAAAAAGCTTCCATAAATTTCAGCATTATCATCTGCTGTTCAGTGTTCTTACCTAACCTATCTCCTAATCTTACCTGTGTCAGCGTGCCATAAACGGTGTCAGTGTCAGACTTAGTTCATCAAAAAAGAATGTTCTCTTATCACTTACCCTTCCAAACCTTTATGACATTTTTCTGTGGTACATAAGATAAGATGTTTTAAAGAATGTTGGTTTACCTTACCAGTTTTGGTGATAATCGACTTTCATTGCATGGACATAAAAAAATACTGAGGCATTTTTTTAAATAATATCAAATGTGGATTTGATCTTGGCAGATGTTGTGATTTGATGTTGGGGTCTGTCTTGTTTCTGGTAGGTGTCAAGGACAGCCACTCGGCCCATTGCATCAGGGGAGATCACGCGGTTTCAGGCTCTGGTTTTCCTCGGAGGCCAGCTGAGTTTAGCTCTGGGGGTCCTGCTATGCCTCAATTACTACAGGTATTTCATATTTTAGTCTTTTAAAATATATACAATATATAGTCTTTTAAAATATATAGATACAATATTTGTATGTATTTTTTGATAACAACTGGGACTGGGGCAGAATTTTTACTTTCAAGTTGATATTATACTAATAGCAAGAAGCTCATAGGCCGCTCTGCCGTATATATTGTCAAAACAACAGCAGTTATACTCTACACATTATCACGTCAGGTTGAATGATTCTGATTGGTTAAGGCACAGATAACCACAAAAAAATCCTAAAAATTGTCTTAACTTTAGGACAACCCCAGTGGTGGCAAAATAACTTGAAAGCCAACTATAAAATAACATAATAGCCCTGTCTGAGAATGACGTCACATTTTTTAATGATACAAGATGAAGAACAGTTTGATGGTGGAACGACTTTGTGAACACCCAAGAGATGTACATCACTTTGACAACAAAACTCTGACAAATAATTACAGACTCATATGAAATAAAAGGATTAGGCTTTGCCTTTTCTACCAAGCTTGACTCAATGAAAAGCACCACTTATTTTGTTTCTCCATTTTAATTTCAGTTATTTATCAGAGTTTTTCCGTTTTACTTCACAGAAGCTATTTGCATGTAGTTGGTTGCTTGGTAACAGACCTGAGAGTTGATTACAGAACTCGCTGGAGGGGTTTAAGATTTCCTAACTACAGATAAGATGAGATTTTGTAAGATTTAGGATGAGAAATCCTAAATCAACATAAGATATGCTTCTGTAATACAAATTTGTGAAAAATCCTGAATTAACTTGTCAGATCTAAACTTAAACCGTTTTTTTTTTCATATTAAACTATGTAATTCACTTAACTAAGACGAGTTGATTCATACCTCTGTCGTCTCAGTGCGTGCACTCGATCGCTCTGGCGCGCAAGACACTTCGATCGCACTTAACTAGCCCAGTTCATTCAATATGGGCCAAGCAGAGAAGCGACCAAACACCTCCACGTTTTCCCTACTTAAATACAGTTACACGAGTAGAGTAACTCAACCTGGGACGGTGACACAAAATAAAACGTTGTGCTTTTCTAAGCGTGTAAAATGGATAACTGTTTTATTTTGTGTCACCGTCCCAGGTCGAGTGACGCTGCTAGTGTAACTGTATTTAAATAGGGAAAACGTGGAGGTGTTTGGTCGCTTCTCTGCTTGTCCCATATTGAATGAACAGGGCTAGTTAATTGCTATCAAAGTGTCTTGCGCGCCAGAGCTATTGGCGACAGAGGTATGTATCAACTCGTCTTAGTTAAGGGAATAACATAGTTATTGTGGAGTATCCCTTTAAGACTTAAGATAGAAAGTTTCTGTAATTCGCACCCAGAAGCCTATCTCCATTTATTATCAGGATGTCAGTCCAATTCCTGGTTTAGGCACAAAGTGACCCACTGAGGTCACCAATCTGAGTTTCTAGGCTCCAGTTTGTTTGTCAGATGGTAATTTCATCTCCCCTGGCCCTGCATGTCAGTTGCTCCGTTACAAAGGGGTACAAACACACACACACACAGATATACACAGCTTTTTCAAGGTCTGAGTTAGTTGAGCGCTAGCTTTGACGAGGAATTGTCCCAAAGCCTAAAAAGGTATACTTTCTCTAGTAAAAGGTCCAGACAATATTTGTCATTATTCTCTAGTGTTTGAAGTTGAAAAGTAAAGTAAATGCTTTAATATAAGATTGACTATGTAATTTAGAAGGATAAATATTAATAACTTGATTACCAACCATTTAAAGGATATACATTGAAACGGCAGTGGGTTCAAGAATATCCACCCCAACCCTTACAACAGTGTGGCTCACTGTATGTCTGTCTTTATAGGTTTATAAATTGTTGTTAAAATCAATTTTCCTGTGGAGAAAATGAATGGAGTTTTTACTTCTGGAACAAACTTGTGTTCTATTAGCAAACAGCAACATTCCAAAGAATTTCCTATGGATAAAATCAAGTCCCTGCATTTTTTTCTGTTTTTAAAATATACATTAAAATAGGAAGAAAGGATGATTACAATATTTGTTTCATGCAGGTTTTCATTTCTGATAAACTGTGACTTCCCATCTCTCTAGCATAGCTCTTGGAGCTGCTTCTTTGTCGCTGGTGGTCACATACCCTCTCATGAAGAGAATCACATACTGGCCGCAGTTTGTTTTAGGTGTGTTACCATTTATTTAATCTTTCTCAAACCCCACCCTTTCATATTACTCTAAAAGAATGTAAAAGTGAAAGTACTTAGACATGATTTGTCCACCTGTAGGTCTCACGTTTAACTGGGGTGCTCTTCTGGGTTGGTCTGCTGTGAAGGGATCATGTGACTGGTCTGTGTGTGTGCCTCTCTATGTGTCTGGTGTCATGTGGACATTGATTTATGACACAATCTATGCCCATCAGGTACGGTGTCCGATTAGTCAACACACCCTGACATGAATGAGTGTAGTGTACATTTTTCTGATTCATCTCCCCCTCATGACTAGGACAAAGAGGATGATTTAAAAGTGGGTGTGAAGTCTACAGCTCTGAGGTTCCAGGAGAACACCAAACTGTGGCTGAGTGGCTTTACTGGGGCGATGTTGTCAGGGCTGGTTCTAGCAGGAGTTAATGCGGACCAGACTTTGCCCTACTATTGTGCGGTGTCTGCAGTGGCTATTCATCTCGCACATCAGGTGAGCAAGAAAAACTGTAATTGATAATAGTGATAATATTTAAGCCTTTAGCCGTATTTGGATGGCCATGTGGAGGTCTGTAAATAAAATAAATTTTCATGGCACCTCAACTATAAAATGAATGGATTTGGATAAGTTGTTCATGGTGGAGGAGCGAGTTCTGTGACCCAACGAACCCAGGAATGTGCTGCTCATGTGGTCAGTCACATGATAGTAAGCTGTAAACAAAATGCGTATGCTTCGAATTATATTAATAAATATTTTTGTTGCTTCTGTTTATTGAACTTTTACAATATTTACAGGATAATGATACAAAAAAAATGGTTAAATAGTTCAAATGGTTTGTTTCGCGTTTTCTCAAAATGGTCAAAATGAAGGTTTTAATATTTATGGGAGCCCTAATTTATGTAAATATACAGTATATTTAAATTTATTATAATATTTTACCATAATAATAACCATAATTTCAAAAGTTTGTGATTTCCCCCCCCTCTTTTTCTCAACCACTGCAATTCACTGTAGTGGAGCAGTAATTCAAAAAAAAAAACAACATTTGGGATTAAAATTACTTTAGATTAATTTATCTTATTACCTGCATATCAATATTTTCTGAGGAACTCTCTCAAATAAAAGAAGTTTTGCATTGATAATATTATGTGTGTGTGTTCCATAGATTTACACTGTGGACATCAACAGACCTGAGGACTGCTGGAAAAAATTTGCTTCAAACCGAAATCTCGGACTGCTTTTATTCTTTGGAATAGTGACTGGAAATTTATGGAAAAAGAGAAACGATGATCAGTATGAGACGCAGCTTAACTCCATTTCAAATTAGAGAGTCTGTTCTGTTGGTTGTGCGACTTGTAATAATACCATTGATTTACGAGACAATGTAAACCAGTGTTTCTTTTAAAATATTTATTAAATTGCTACAAACTGGTTCTATTTATTAAATAATTAGAAAACATACATTACATCTATAAAATTAATTTTAACATCAAGAACAGTGCCAGAAAGTTATACCTACATAAAACCAAAAACACCCAAATATTTTTACACGGTGAATAAAAATATAAAAAACAACAACAAAAATGACCCCCTATTCAGGTCGATTACTGTATCTGAATCAGATTTGGATTGTTTTAGTAGAGTAACAGAGGAGAAGAGGCCAGCTATTTGTGCATTGTATGCAAAAGAAAATCTGAGGCACCGTGAACGTACCGAAAGAGACTGTAAATCACAGGTAAGAATGTATGATCATATTTGATGGGAATGGTTCATTTGGATGAAGAAGCGCGTCACTGAGTAATGAGGTCACGAGGAAGCTCTTTCTTCATATGGAGACTCGTAGGCGTCCATGGGTGGACAGGTGCAGACGAGATGTTGGTCTCCGTAGATGTCATCGATCCTTGAGATTGTGGGCCAGAATTTGGTCTCGGGTCTCACAAAAGGCTGAAATAACAGGGTTAAAGATACATTTTGAAACTGAATTAATAAGAACGCTTTTGTTTCGTGAGAGGAGTCTGCATTTTACATTGATTTAAGGTACACACCATGGGGAAAGCAGCATCCTCTCGGGAATACGGTCTGTCCCATGTGGTCGAGGTAATAGTGGCCAATGAGTGAGGAGCCATCTTTGGACGACACGTACAACAAAATGAAAGTTATATCGGGCAAGGCAATAAGCTCATGTTTTTAATAAAGCGCTTTATTATTCTGTACATAAATATGTCTAATTTAAGTTGGCAAGAGGGATACATACAGTATAGTCCAAAGCTCCATTAAGTTGACCCTCACCTTGAGAGGATTAACCCTCGAGTCCATCCGGCCCTCTTCGATGTCTGCGATTTCCTGTCGGATGGCCAGCAGCGAGTCACAGAAGCGATCGAGCTCGCCTTTATCCTCAGACTCCGTGGGTTCGATCATTAGAGTTCCAGCCACAGGCCATGACATGGTCGGTGCATGAAAACCTGTCATAAAAGGTTGTGGAGAATCAGGAAATGGTCATCCATAAAACAACCTGCTTTAAATGTTTAATTCTATTTACCATAATCTTGCAGTCTTTTTGCTACGTCAACTGCCTCGATGTTTGCAGTTTTTTTAAAAGGCCGCACATCCAAAATAAATTCATGAGCAACGAATCCTGCAAATAATCAGAAATGTTTGTGAGGTACTTCACTTTTTTTTTTTTAAGATCAGAAAAAACAATGTTTCAATCAGTAACGCCAACCTTTAGTGCCCCTGAAAAGAATTTTGTAGTTGTTTTCCAGTCTTTTAGCCATGTAATTGGCATTAAGGATGGCCACCTCTGTAGCGTGTCCAAGACCCTTTGAACCCATCATCTGTTGAATGGAATAATCAATCAAATATTAGATTAATAAATCAGGGATACATGATATATTGGTACCATATCAGGCAATATTAGTTTATTTATTTACTTGTATTAACTTGATATTGTGCAGCTCATGTCCTCTATTTTATATTTAGAGTACCTTTACCATCATTTAAAATCACTAGAAATTGAATCACAATGCAATCTCTAGCAAATATTAAAGTAAATGTTGTACCATATGACGTTGTGATGCCCAAATACACATGTAGGATTTAACATGAATGTTTTAGCGTTTTATTTTTATACATTTAGGCAAATAGTATAGAAATGTAGTTAATACTTTGCAATAAGGTTTCATTTGTTAACATTTTGTTCATTGTTAGTTTGTTAATTAAATGCATAAACTACAGTATTTAATAATCCTCGTTAATTTTAGTTAATAAAAATACTGTTAATTGTTTGATGGGTTCAGTGCTTTAAATAAATGTTAAAAAATACAACTTTTGATTTTAATAATGTATTAGTAAATGTTGAAATTAACATTAATTTAGATTGATAAATGTTTAAATGAGAACTCCGGCGCAAAATGAACCTTTGGTCTAATTACACATTGGTGCATAGTCAACCAATCCCTGAGATTTGTTTACATGATTATCAAATGTAAAGAGTTTTAACTCTAAAAAACTGTTTAGCTTATAACGCTAGTATATAGGGTAATGGAAAATAAAAATCACTAATTAATACCACTAACAAGGCTCAAAACAGCCCAACACTAACACAGTAACATAATCAGGGTCCCTACATGCAAACCGAAGCATTGAGAACGTTGTAAGTGTACAGACCGTTTAATAAGAAGCTATTTTTGAAAGACAGTCCACTTAGTGAAAACAGGAAGGAGCCATCTTTGGAAAACAGTCTCGAGCAGTCGAACCACGAACACCGAGCCAAGTGCGTTCGTTGTTCGAATGCTCGAGAATCTCAGGGAACGATTGACTATGTACCAATGTGTAATTAGACCCAAGGTTCATTTTGCGCCGGAGTTCCCCTTTAAGTATTGTTCATTCTTAGTTCATGTTAACTGAAACCTTACTAAATGTAACCGATAATTAGTCTGTTTTGGTCAATATTGATATCAGTACATCACTAATATTCACAAGGTAAGACAGGAATTGCAGAGGGAGTGTTGACCTTAATGTAAGCCCATGAGATGGGCAGGATAGCGCTGGAGCCCCAGGGAGCGGCGCTGATGGTGCCCAGAGAACTTCCTGCATTCGTGAACTGAATGTTCACCACTGGATGATTGGGCAGGAAGGGGGCAAGATGCTGTTTTCTGGAGGCAAACAGAAGTCAACAGATCAACATTTCAGGTACAGGTGCCATAGGGAAGGTCCGTTCGCTTCAAAACACTTACACTCCGATTGGTCCCATCCCAGGGCCGCCACCACCATGAGGAATGCAGAAGGTTTTGTGGAGATTCAAATGAGACACATCTGAGCCATAGTCTCCTGGTCGACATAATCCAACCTGAATCAAATGGAAACAAGAACATGAAAACTCCAAAAAGAAAACGCACATTTAATGTAAAACAGCGAAAATCCCTCTTATTGAAACACAAGCTTCTAAAATGTTTACAGCTTAATATTAATTCAGAATCACGGTGCACCGTTTACTCAATGCAAATACAAATGTTAATGTAAAAAAAATGAGACGTTAAGATTAACCAAGAGAGTAATAAAAGCATTAATCATTTTTAGTTCATGTTAACCATTGCCTAAGTAATGTTAATGATTACTATTAGAGCTGCATGAGAAACTGGATTTTTTATATAGAGACCACCAATCTGAGTAAACAACTAAACATGCAATTTACTAGAGGTTCTGACAAAATGTTAATTGCTGCTGTCTATTTAAAAATGCTTTATTTATTTATTATTTTTTTATTATCTGTGTGATTTATTGAATCAGTCAAATACATCACTGGTTTCATTACTGGATGAATCGATTCATTTTTGAAAAAAATCTCTTGAAAAAATTATGCACTGAGAAATACATTTTTTAGGTATGTGGACAAAAAATTAAAACTCAACAAATAGACAAATGGATAGCATATGTGGAAAGACCTGGGTACCCCCTTTACAAAAAAAAAAGGTAAATATGTCAAGTATGAAGAAAGTTACAACATTTTATAGTTCAGTAATCAGCGCCTATTTTTGTCTCATTTCTAAGGTGAAAACAATAGAATTTAGTGTGACCGAAAACAAGTTGTTTTTTCACAAAAATGCTCATAACTTTCTCAATATTCAAGATATCTTAATGAAATTTTCTGTGGAGATGGGTTTCATATAGTTATTTGGATCTAACGTGGGTTTCATATAGTTATTTGGATCAATACTTGATTTTAACACACGTAAAGACTGATTTGGCCTATCTTTTATAGTATTTTTCTGACGAGCAGTTGTTGAAAATACAAATAATTGAATGGAAAACAACAATTCAAGGAAAATTATATATCCTTAATTTAAAAGATGGATTTTGGTTGATTCATGCTATTTCCAGTTGTGTAAGAATATAGAGTTAACAATACTAATGCTGGTGGGGGAAAGAAAGTGGAGGAGACCACACAAATGTTGAGTGTAGCCTACACGGCGCACTGCATTTTGACAGCTCTTCTACAGGTAACGTTCAGTGGCAGTAGTCATAAAAAAAGAGGGGAAGTTTAAATGGCCACAAAATTTTGTCTACCTTCCTCTGGAAAGTGTCCAAAGTGGGTAAAAATTATTTCTTGACAGTTCAATTCTTCCGTATTGTTTGAAATCGCCTTTCAGGAGGAAAATGCAGCCTGACTAGAAAAAATTAAAAACAAATGTGCAGTCGAAAACGCTAATGATGTGATTGGCTAAAAATAATCAAGGATTCCCACAGCAAGTCAATGAAAACAGCGCATTTTAGGAGACCCGCTCAGAGTGATTTGGGAAAATCCGGCACAGAGATTTGGGACACAATGGCGGCCGCTATTTTTTGAAATGTCCACATACCTACATTTTTTAAAAGTCACTTGTCACCACCTACTGATGTAACGCACCAAGTTACTTTCAAAAGGTGATGTGCTCCATTTTAATCGCTACCGTAAACGTACGTGTTTATGTGAAAAAACTTTTATCCTAGTACTTCTGTGATAATTTGAATATTTGTAACAAATAATGATACTGTGTGGTTAAAAAGACCTTTGTATGGTTTTATACCAATACAACCGCTTTCTCCGTCTCGGCAGTAGCGCAAACCCAGATTTAAATGTTCCGGTGTGATTTCATCTATAGGTTTAGTAGACATAGCCGAATTGTTGTCATTTAGGAGCAAGACCGAGATTGTGATATTTTAACGATTAATCGTGCAGCTCTAATTACCACAGTACTGTAAAGCCTTACGGTTACATCTTCATCTTACCTGTGCGTTCATGTTGGCACCATCCAGGTACACCTGTCCACCGTTCTGATGAATGAGCTCACACACTTCACGGACGTTCTCCTCAAACACACCGTTAGTGGAGGGGTAGGTGATCATTATGGCGGCCAAGTTGGCCTTATGTTTGTCCACCTATCAAAAACATGGTAAAGCGAGTCTTAAAAGACAAAGTGTCATTTTCCCTACCCCAGACAAAACCAAGCCACCAAAAAGTAGAAACACTGAGCTTTCAAAACATTTGAGCATCATGACACAGCAACAATGTGTGAGTTGGCTCTATTTGTTTGCTTTACCAAGGTGCATTCAGGAAACTGGTTTTAATCTAGTCATTTTTGCAATTTGCATTTTTGTTTGGTGCCGCTAGTGGGGCAGACATTACACACTTTTACACCTTTAACACTGACGTGATAATGTTATCAGACATATCAGTATATCGGTGGAAATAGCCCTCGAACAGAAGGCAAAGGCTTCCTCTGTTGATAAGTGATGTAATATTAAACTCTTTAAATCATTGTACATACCATGGCTTTAAGGTGAGACACATCAATGTTGCCATCTTTGTCCACTTCCACAACCTGAACTTTCATGCCCGCCATCTGTGCACTGGCAGGATTCGTTCCATGAGCTGATTTGGGAATCAGACAGACCTGAACAAATCCATAACAGATTTAATATCAGAGATTAATGGACAAAACAAACAAACAAGAAAACTTACTTTAGGATACGCAGAACCTATTTTTTGCTCTTATTCATAAACTTTCTGTTAAATAGATTTGCAACACTAAGAAAGATGACAATATGTGATCATTTTTCTTTGAGTGAGATACATATTCTGCAAATTAGTCGTCAAAAACAAATTTCAGTCTGTACCTTGCATGAAGCCAAAGGGACTAATTTAAAGGGTTAGTTCACCCAAAAATGAAAATTCTGTCACTATTTGCTCACCCTCATGTTGTTCCAACCCCGTAAGACCTTTGTTCATCTTCAGAACACAAATTAATATATTTTTGATGAAATCCGAGAGGTGGATCACTCCTCCATACTAGACCATAGGCTTCTTAAGGGATTGAAACTTGCCGGCCACGAAAAGTTATTAAAGACATCGTTAAAATAGTCCAAGTGACTACAGTGGCTCAATCTTAACTTTATCAAGCGACAAGAATATTTTTTGTGCGCAAAAACAAAAAAAAATAACGACTTTATTTCAACTATTCACTTCCTTCTCTATGGGCCTGTAGTCAGTTAACGTAGTGTGATAGTGCAGAGCTACGTCACACGTAGGCTCACTATTGGCCGATGCTGGCCATGTGTGTGATGTGTGTGACCTACAATAACAGAAGTTTACGCTATTAAACTAGTAACCTGCCTCGAGGCAGAGAGAGAAGTAAATGAATAGTTGAAATAAAGTCGTTATTTTTGTTGTTTTTGCGCACAAAAAGTATTCTCATCGCTTGATAAACTTAAGATTGAGCCACTGAAGTCACTTGGACTATTGTAACAATGTCTTTAATAACTTTGAGGCCGGCAAGTTTCAATCCCACAAGAAGCCTATGGACTAATATGGAAGAGTGAGACAGCTCTCAGATTTCATCAAAAATATCTTAATTTGTGTTCTGAAGATGAACGAAGGTCTTACGGGGTTGGAACAACATGAGGGAGAGTAAATGCTGACAGAATTTTCATTTTTGGGTGAACTATCCCTTTAATGGAGCAAAGGTCTACTTTCGTTTATGCCTCTTTTTATGTTCCACAGGCATTTGGATTAACAAGAGGATGAGTAAAATAACAATTCTAATGTGGTTGTATTCAATTTTAATCAAGTCTTGCACTTAATCATTAATTGTCAAAATGTCACAGGCTGTATGGCATACTTTCTGAACTAAGGGCACAGTGGACCAAACACTTAACGTTATGCAATTTGCAGCAGGTCATCATGAACAAACTCATTGTCCAAGGACTGCAAATCTTGAAAATCACCAAATATGGAACCTTGCACTGAAATAGAATCCCGTAATGGGGAGGTTGTTTTCTATGGCTATTTACTCAACCGTGGCAGTTTGAACCTTGGCTGGTTTAAGAGCTGCATCCGCTATCTAAGATCTGCTTATTAGGGAGATGATAAAAAACAAAGGCCAGGTTACAAAACACTACAATGACTTGACTAAACGCTCTGATCGCTGATCTTCTTTCCAGTCCCAACTTGTCAAAACAACTTTCCACTTTTTCAGCAATTTTCCCCTCGGGTTACAAACAACTCTTGAAGACCGTAAAATCACTGTTAAAACTTAAAAGACTTCTGAAAGACTTTGAAAGAATTTGTTGTATCACTCTCACAACGTTTTGCATGTAGAACAGCATGTGTTTTACAGTTCCTGACAAAAATCTATTTCACTGCGTGCATTTACACAAAATCTCCCAAAACTGTCCCTTTTGTGGACATCCTTATTTGTAAAAGCAGTATCTTTTTTTCACAAATTGTACAAAAATGAAGGTTAACGTTTTCTGTTAAGGCTAGGTATTTATAATTATGCAATGTCCCAATTTAGGTACCCAAATAAACATGAATGTGTGTGTGTCTGTGTGTGTTTGTGTGTGTGTGTGTGTGTGGGGGGGGTTCCCTATTTAAAAAAAAAAGTTTAAAGCAGGTCAATTCATATTATCAGATTGAAATTCTGCTTATTATCAGTTATCATACAATTAGTAAAAGTCATAAAGGATCAACCTTATTTTTCAAAATGTCAAGAATGTTTTTAAAAAGGCTCTGAGTTCAAACATAAGGCTTAGGTTAGTTCACCCCGAAAATTAAAATTCTGTCAGTAATTACTCACCCTCATATTGTTCCAACCCCTGTAAGACTTTCGTTTATCTTCAGAACACAAATTAAGATATTTTTGATTATAACGCAAGTTCATGTTGTGTAACTTCAGCTATGTTAGAACGTAGGCTCTCTATTGGCCGACGCTGGTCATGAGTGTGATGCTGGCCAATAGCGAGCCTGCGTTCTGACTTAGCTGCACTGTTACACTACGTGAACTGACTCCAAGGCTCACATAGAAGATGAATAGTTCAATAAAGTCAATCTTTTTATTTATGTTTTTGCACAAAAAGTATTCGTCGCCTGATAGACTTAAAGGGATACTCCACTTTTTTTGGAAATAGGCTCATTTTACAACTCCCCCAGAGTTAAACAATTGAGTTTTACCGTTTTCGAATCCATTCAGCCGATTTTCGGATATTTAGAAGAATATCAGTAACCAGACAGTTTCTGGTCCCATTGACTTCCATAGTATATATTTTTTCCTACCATGGATGTCGATGAGACCAGAAACTGTCTGGTTACTGATATTCTTCTAAATATCAGAAAATCGGCTGAATGGATTCGAAAACGGTAAAACTCGACAGTATAACTCTGCGGGAGTTGTAAAATGAGCCTATTGCCCAAAAAAGTGGAGTATCTCTTTAAGGTAGAGCCACTGTAGACGATTTTAACAATGTTTTAATTTACTTTCTGGGCCAGCAGGTCACAATAGAAGCCTATGGAGGAGTGAGACAGCTCTCAGATTTAATCAAAAATATCTTAATTTGTGTTCTTAAGATGAACGAAAGTCTTACGGGGTTGGAACAACATCAGGGAGAGTAATTACTGACAGAATTTGCAGTTTTGGGTGAACTACCCCTTTAAGGTTAAATGAGCAGGGCTTTTTACTGCAGGATGATACTCACCGTTCTATGGGATTCTCCTTTGGAATTCAGATAGGCTTTGATTGCAGCCAAGCCCGCATATTCCCCCTGCGCGCCACTACAGGACAAAGAAATCAATAGCAAGCATCATGTAACCATTCTGCCTCAGCACAACAGAGTTCAAAGATTGCTTCAAATGGCTCTTGCCCAAGAGTACAGTATACTAATGATCCTGTTAAAGTGTCAACCAAGCAAAACGTCGAGATGCGTACACACCCCCAAACTTATCAGCACAAGAAACCTGAATGAAACTGAGAGTCATGTTGACACTTGATTTGCCTACAGGACCACTGTTTGCAATCAGAATGAATCATCTGCTTGATATCGTAACAGCAATTTCAGGCAAGACACTTACCTGTTTGGTTGAAAGGAGATCTTATCATATCCTGTAATCTCACAAAGGTCTCTCTCTAGCTGTCTGAAGAGCTGCTGATAACCTTCAGCCTGGTCCAATGGCACGAAGGGGTGGATGTTTGCAAATTCTCTCCAGGTGATTGGCTGTTGGGAAAAGTTTACGGTCAAACAATGAAAAGATCAGGGCCGATTTTCTCAAAATCATCGGAAGTAGATTGTAGAACCATTGGTACAAATGGTTTCTACGATCAAGTTTGCTCTGATTGGTTGAAGTGAGGCGATGTCAGAGAAAAGAACGAGAAAAAAGGAGGGCTATTCTAGAACAGCAGAGCAATAGCGACTCACCATGAGCTCTGAGGAACTGTTCAGCTTCATTGTGCATGAGCCCTGAATTCAAAAGAGGAGTTTGTGTTACTGTGATGTTTCCCAATGAATAAATCCCAGTGTAAACGGTGATACTCTGATTTTTGACTTACCAATGGAATCATGCTATGCACGAGAGAAATATCCTTATTTTCCAGGCGCTTCATGTAACGTACAATATTGGTCTCTGAGTGATAGCTGAAATTGAAAGCAATACAAGTAATTATGATACAGAAAAAAGCACATCCACACAGTTAGTAGAAAGTTTCGTTCACAAACAGATTTGTTAAAAACAATAGCTAGCAATTAGCCTAGAAATCTAGACGCACCCTAGCGGCAGCAAAAATTATTTCGCAGCAAAGTGTGGTCTAGCAACTCTCCATAGATGTTTGAGCTGGAAAACCCCAACTCTGGTAGGGCCAATCACATCGTGTATAGAGTCGGAGGGCGGGCTTAACATAATGATGACAGAGTTGCGACGGTCAGAGCCAGCTCGGACATATTCGGTTTGAAGTCGTTCATCCTCGGATGCGGCCGGCGCCGTGCGCGCTGTTACAAAAAAGCTGTGGCGAAATGATCAACTTGTCACATTTGCCGCGCTCGTGCTGTCAAGTCGAGTATAAGGGCCGTTACATAGTCAACGCGAGCTACGCGAGAAAGCAACGCGAGTGACGCGCTCCCTTTTATAGTGTTAAAGCAGACGCAAGCGTCACGGGCGATGCGTAAAATGCAATACACCGGTCACGCAACAGGGGGTAGTAGATTTTTCACTGCAAACCTGAAAAAGCGGTGAAGCTCGTGAAGGCGTGCGTGGCTCTCCACAACTTTTTGGCATCCACTGAACGTGCCAGATACATGCCCGCCACCTTTGTGGATGCGACGCCTGACACCGGAGAGGTCCAGCCTTGAGAGTGGAGTGGAGGCAGCACGTTGTGAGGGACCAGAACATGGTCGACGGACAACGGTTTTCCGTCGGCAGCAGCAGACCCTCCCGGAGAGCGGCATTGTCAGGGAGCAGCTGGCTGATTACTTTTTATCAGATGCTGGCGTGTTTCCCCACCAATAAAGTGTGCTACGATTGGGTAGCACTGACAAATAAATTGATAAAAGTTCGATTTGAAGCATGAGTTTTTTATTATTATTTAACACTTTACACATTTTAAATTTTTTGGTATTATGTGAAAACCATTACACATTTTTTATTATTTGGTATTATTTAAATTATGTAAAAACCATTACACATTTTAACTAATTTGGTATTTTAATTCATTAATTCATATCCATAAATCATTAATTTATATAACCAGGCTGGTAAATTTTTGTCACGGGCACTTTTCCAGTCCGTTTTCACCTGATTCTGTCTTTCCCATCGCGATTGCAACCTCTCTCCAGGCATTTTCCAACGCAATTTTATTTGAGTGTACTAATTGTGATGAACTGTCGTATAAATGCGGATGATATTAAATGCGGGGATAAGCTCGTATAATTATTCCTCCTCGCACGCCATTGTATTCAAACCTTCTTCTTCTGTTAACATGATATATTTGAATTAATGTACAATTCTTGCAATGTCGCCCCCACCGATAACGCATAGTATTGCGTGCATCAGTGCGTCGCGTATCAAAAACTAGGACGACACATTTGGCTACGCATGGACGCATAATGGCGGCCAAAGCGTAGCGATGCATAGCCACTATGTAACGGCCCTAAAGGCTTTACTCCGTGTCAGAGCGCGCTCTGATCGGTTAAGGTGCATGGACCTCTACCAAATCATCTCCACCACCCCGAAGCACCACTACTCCGGCTCCGTTTCCCTCGTAAGCTGATATTAGTATTTAAACATTCTCTATGATATTATTTTTTTAATGACACGCTGTCTCTTTCTCTCTCATACATATGTTGGCTAGTTATAAACTCTTAGACTTTTAATGATTAGCGTTTTATTTTTAAAGTTTGTGGGTCGTGTAAAAAAAAATCCCTTATTTTGGGGATGGATTCCGGGAAATCTCCCTTATTTTCAATGTTCAATGTTGACAGCTGGACTGGATATGGTAAAAGTTTATCAACTTGCTCCGCTGAGTACGTCACTGTCTTTGTTGCTCTGATTGGCTGTAGCGCCATCCAATTGCGTGCAGAGAGAATTTGAAAGACAACCGTTTATCCCGCCCCTCGGATTGAGCCCTAGATTTCCAGACCTAACATATTGATGTAGGTCTGCCATGCCAGGCTAGCTAGCAATGAAACCGGCAAACAGACCTGTTAAACACTGGATGGGTGAGAAACTTGCTGGTTCTCTTGAAAGGGCTTGCCAGCAATCCTTTTGATCGCTCACTCATTTTCTCAGCAATAAGTTCCTAATTAAGGTAAAAAAAAACAAAAACACAATATATCATAAGGGAACAGACAAACAGATTAAAGCTATATTGAAAATCTTTCCGAATCAGGCAAAAACTTACAGCTGACGATTCACACCCGAAGATCCAGAGCAGATCATCCAAGTCTCTCTCAGAGACGGTTTCATCCAGAGACACTCCGAGCTAAAACCACGTCAAGAAATGAAAAACATTAAACAAATGAATAATAAAATAAAAAAATATTTGTCCATTTGGGTTTAACAATGTTCAAAGGTCTCACCACTCCATCACTGTACAACCGCAGGTTGATTTCCCGCTGCGTAGCTTTTTCTAAGATGTCCTTGCCAGCCACGCCACAGTTGATCTTCAGCGTGTCAAAGAAGTTCTCGTGTTGGAGTTTGTGTCCAGCTCTTTTCAGCCCTATGATCACAACAAGAAACAATCAGCATCACAAAATCCCTATACAATAGCTTGTTTTCATATGACGTCACGTCACTGCGTTGCCATGGCGCAAAATACAAATGTAGGGCAGGAATTGATTTGCTGTATTTAGAAAGCACTATAAGAAACTCAAAATGCCTCTGTTTTGAGTCATTTATGGTTACTTGAATCGATCAAACCACAAGGAGTTTTTATCGTGTACCAAAAGTTGTTGTTCATAAGGGGGGAAAATGCAAGAAATTGATCGAAAAACTCTGGAAAAACGGCTTACAAACCTACGTCTGCGGTCGTGAGGAGCCGAATGGGATAATGCTCATGTGTGTAAAGTTAGTGATCACTTCGTCAAAGGTGAGTTAATGAAACTTAAGTGTCTGTTTGTGTAACGTTTCCGAACTTTGTAAAGTCAAAGTTGGTCTGTAAGATGAGGTAGTTGCTGATATCTGCCGCCTCGATGGCTGGAAAATCTCAATTCAGTAGAAAAATCGCTCCTCTTCATAAAATAAGGATCACGTCCAACATATGTTTGATTTTTTGTTCATATCTTTTTCTTGTAATAGTGTGTAAAGTAGTACAATATGGACTTTCCTCCACCTCGTCCATTGCGCTCTTCACTCCCTGCCCTCCATCTGAATTTCGCACGTCATTCATAATCACGTGACTGAAACCCAGCTATTCTTGTAAAAAGAGTCAACAGGAGTCAAACAACTTGCCCTCAGCGAGAATCAACGTTGCATTGTGGGTTCTCTCAGCAATGTGCCTCAATCCTTGAGAACCATGATACAAAGCATACATGGCAGCCATGTTTGCAAGAAGAGCCTGAGTAAAGAAATTAAAAAGTTAGTAACTTCACAGATAGACACAAATTCTTAAACAGCCATCTTTGTGAGAACATTCATTGACACAACGCTACCTCTAGCTCCTTAGCCTAACACCGTGTCCTAACCAGACGCGATGCAACAAATAATTTCTCCGTCCAATCGGTCAAAACCCACAGCCAATCAGAACAGTGTGTGGGCGGAGTCTCACGAGAAGTGCACAGCAATCGCAAGAAAATCAAATTCACAAACATGACACCATTTAAACATTATTAAACATAAATTACTAAAACAATCCGTCAAAGAATACACTTGTTTGTTCACAGTTTGAACATTATTGTTTCCATTTGTTTAATTTCAATCTCTGAGGTGAATTATCCATGAACGATTCCAATGACGCTGCTGACGTGTTATCTTTGCTCACCCGAGCTTCGTTTACAGTCTGATGGAGACGCGTGCTGTATTCAAGCTTTTCTATATTGTTTGTATTTTGGTATTGCAATATTTTTAAAAAATGGTTTGAAAGTGTGCATGTCGCGGATGTCCTAATCGTCCTAATCGGGCGCACAAGATAACGCGTCAGCAGCGTCATTGGAATCGTGAACGAGCAATGACAACAAAACCGGAAGAGAATACAATGCTGAATAAAGTCGTTGTTTTTGCCATGTTTGGACCAAAAAGTATTTTCGATGCTTCAAAAAATTCGAACTAACCCACTCATGTCACATGGACTACTTTGATGATGTCTGTATTGCCTTTATTGACAAGGACAGTATAAGGTACATACATTTTCAATGGAGGGACAGAAAGCTCGCCGACTAAATCTAAAATATCTTAAACTGTGTTCTGAAGATGAACGGAGGTCTTACGGGCTTGGAACGACATGAGGGTGAGTCATTAATGACAAAATGTTCATTTTTGGGTGAACTAACCCTTTAATATATGTTCCAAAGATGAACGAAAGTTTTTGTTATTAAAGAACAAAGAAAAGCAAAGCAAAACAACATAACCCATTTTTTATGGCAGTGTTTCCCAACCCTGTTCCTGGCGGCACACAAACACTGCGCGTATTCTTTGTCTCCCTAATCAAACACACCCGATTCAACTCATCAGCTCATTAACCCATCTGATTATGAGCTGATGAGTTGAATAAAGTGTGTTTGATAAGGGAGACAAAGAATACGCGCAAGTGTTGGTGTGCCGCCAGGAACAGGGTTGGGAAAAACTGTTTTATGGAGTAATGCGATATAGTAATGCATTAATTTAAAAAAGTCAAACAGGCCTTTAAAGGGGTCTCAGAAAGTAACGACCAAGCCAAAACTCAATCGATTCTCACAAAGATAGTTGTGCAAGTACACACACACAGTATTTTCTGATTATTTAAGCTCTACCTGGGCAGTGCAGATGTTGCTAGTGGCTTTGTCTCTGCGGATGTGCTGCTCTCTGGTCTGAAGAGCCAGACGATAAACCTCTTTACCAGCTGCATCTCTATAAAAGGAAACATTTGACGATTAATACCAACACTGATGAGGCAAACTACATTGAGGCCCTGAAACTATTGCAAAAAAAAAAAGAAAAAAAAAAGGTCAGACTCACCTGGTTACTCCAACCATCCTTCCAGGCATCATCCTGACCAGATTTTCTTTGACTGCAAAGAATGCGGCATGAGGCCCACCATAACAGAGAGGAACTCCAAAGCGCTGAGAGTTGCCCAAGGCGATGTCAACTCCGAACTCACCCGGAGGACGCAGCACGCAGAGCGCCAGCAAGTCTGTAGCACAGCAAGCCAGTGCCTTTGAAAAAAACAAAACATCAATGGAATCATGCATGAATCATGTGCTATAATAGCCTAGAAATCTAGACGCACCCTAGCGGCAGCAAAAATTATTTTGCAGCAAAGTGTGGTCTAGCAACTCTCCATAGACGTTTGAGCTGGAAAACCCCAACTCTGAAAGGGCCAATCACATCGTGTATAGAGTCGGCGGGCGGGCTTAACATAATGATGACAGAGTTGCGACGGTCAGAGCAAGCTCGCCTCGGACATATTCGGTTTGAAGGCGTTCATCCTCGGATGCGGCCGGCGCCGCGCGCGCT
This sequence comes from Pimephales promelas, assembly GCF_016745375.1. The sequence continues at coordinate 3,634,935 of NW_024121987.1, forward strand.
GTTACAAAAAAGCTGTGGCGAAATGATCAACTTGTCATATTTGCCGCCCGCGCTCGTGCTGTCAAGTCGAGTATAAAGGCTTTACTCCGTGTCAGCGCGCGCTCTGATCGGTTAAGGTGCACGGTCCTCTCCCGAATCATCTCCAGCAAGCACCACTACTCCGCCTCCGTTTCCCTCGTAAGCTGATATTAGTATTTAAACATTCTCTATGATATTATTTTTTTAATGACACACTGTCTCTTTCTCCCTCATACACACACAAACACACACATACTGTCTCTTTCTCTCTCACACATATGTTGGCTAGTTATAAACTCTTTAGACTTTTAATGATTAGTGTTTTATTTTTAAAGTTTGTGGGTCGTGTAAAAAAAAAATCCCTTATTTTGGGGATGGATTCCGGGAATTCTCCCTTATTTTCAATGTTCAATGTTGACAGCTGGACTGGATACGGTAAAAGTTTAATATATCAACTTGCTCCGCTGAGTACGTCACCGTCTTTGTTGCTCTGATTGGCTTTAGCGATATCCAATTGCGTGCAGAGAGAATTTGAAAGACAACCGTTTATCCCGCCCCTCGGATTGAGCCCTGTCAATGAAGAGTTTCCAGACCTAACATCTTGATGTAGGTCTGGCATGCCAGGCTAGTGCTATAATGCATCTGTATACAAAAAAAAAAAATCTAAATAGATTCTGTAGTGGAAACAGGATAGTTCACTCTCATGTCACTCCAAATAAAACAGACTTTTTGTACATGGAACACAGACAAAGTAACATTTAAAAATCTCACTTCAACATATTCAAACATGCCACGACGACCGGTCTGACATCAGTAACTGACATTATTTAGTAGTATGGAAAGAAAGTTTTCAGTTTTTTCCCCTTTCGTTGTACACAGGAGAAAGTAGTCATACAGGTTTGGAATGGTGAGGGAATGAGTCTCAAGGTTAAATGAGGTTAATGGTTCATGCAAAACCGAATATATACAAAGATTAAAATGAAAGTTACATACACCACCCTTGTGAGCCTGATCAACAAGTGCTGTGAAATCTTCCACCCTGCCCTCAGTGTCTGGATACTGGAAGAGCACACCACTAACATCCTTCCCACTGAAGTCCATCTCATGAGGAAGCTTGAGAACAGTCTTCACACCAATGTAACTATGGGATCCAAACATTTCATTAGGATTAGATGGATGGAGAGATAGAATGTTTTATTCTATAAATTGGTGAACTTCCTTACTTGGCTCTGGTTTGCACAACTGCAATAGTCTGTGGGTGGCAGCGTGGGTCAATGTAGAACGTTCTTCTTTTGTTTTGCCTATGAAAATGACATGGTGAGTTAATCTTCACTCCAAGCCTTGGGGATATGAGTGTTTCAGGTGTTTGTTAATACAACCACAAAGCCAGAAAAGTTGGTACATTTTGTACAATGCACTTAAATCAAGAATCTGTTAAGTAAACGTTAAAGAGAATGAACAAAAGTACATTCTTTTTTTTTTTTCAGTTTTCACTGCCCAGGGTAAGTGTGTTGTCGTAAATATAAACAAATTTAGATTTTGATGGCTGCAGCAACACTCAAAAAAAGTTGGGACAGAGGCATGTTTACCACTGTGTCACATCACCTTTTGATTCCATTTTTTAAATGTTTAGGAATTGAGGATACCAATTGTTAAAGTTTTGCAAGTGGAACTTTTGCCCAATCTCGCCTGATACAAGACATCTGCTCAACAGTCCGTGGCCGTAGTTCTCGAGGTCTTCTTTTCAAGATAGCACATCCCTTCTACAGTGTAGAGTGTCTATAAACCGTTTTAGCATGTGCAGAATGAGGCCTGGCATTGTCTTGCTTCCCAGGAAAGTCATCTTGATGGCGCTAATGAAAGACTGGATGGACTTGATATCTTTTTTTTCCCAAAAAACAAGCTGAAATCTGGGGTCATCTGACCATAGCAAACATTTCCACTGTCTTTTGGACCACCTGAGATAGGCTTGGGCCTATAGAACATCTCTGGATAGAATTGATGTATAGCTTTCTCCTTGAACAACACAGATTCAAGTGGCATTGATTCCTTGATGAAGAAGCAGACTGTTAAATGACAATGGTTTTCCAAAAGTACTCCCGAGCCCATGTAGCTGTATTCAACAGTAGCATGACAATTTCTCATGCAATGCAATGCAATCTGAGGGCTTAAAGGTCACACACATTCAACTGAGATTTCCTGCCTTGCCCTAAATGTTCAAGATTTCTCTGGATACCCTGGACCTTTTCACAATATTATGTAAGGTAGAGGGTGAAATACCTAAATTCTTTGCAATCTTGCATCGTTGAAATTTTTGAATTGACAATGCTCTCATGGTATTTAGAAAAGTGGTGCGCCGTGACCCATCTTTGCTAGCAAAGACTGAGATGCTCCTTTTACACTAAATCACGATACCATCACCTATTAAAGGGGTCATGAACTGGCTTTTAAAATTTTATTATATTGTTGTCTGAGGTCAACTTAAGACGTTCGCTTGGTTTTTGGATTCAAAAACATCAAAATGAATAAGTAATAGGCTATTTTGTACCCAAGTTGTGAGCCTTCCTGAAAAACGGTCGGTTTTTATGGGCGTGTCGCACTGAAGACTTGGAAATAAACACCCACTGCTGTGAGTGGAGAACAGTTTTGCATGTTATAATGAGTTTAACTCACCCGTCGGTGTACGTGGGGGAAAACGTCCAATGTTGTAAAATGGCAACCGGATTCGCCCATGCATGTTCAACCAAGAGTCCGTGTGTTGCACAATTCCTGTCAGATCCAATATAGACGGCACAGCACTGTTCTTTACTCTTAATCGGTCTGGAAATCCAGTCTTGTTTACAAAACAATCCTCAGTGAAATGAAGCGAACAGACGACGATGTTTTCCTCATCAGCTGGAACGTCATTAAAAATAAAGTTTATCCATGCAGTCCTATTGGAATCCACAGGAAGCTTATACAGCGACTGTCTTCTTCCACAACAAGGCGCTGCACAATATTCTGTATTGCTCGTTAGATCGATCCGGTTTGTCATCACGAGATAGGCATAGGCATGTATGTTAGGCTACTTAGCTATGCGTGTAATGCGCGAATTGGTAGGCGGGGCTAAACCGGCTGTGTTGAAGTAGGTGTTGATCTTCTTCTGCGGGGGTGGTGTTTTAACCCCTTCGACGTCATTTAACCCCTTTCCCACTTTTAAAAACGAGACGTTTTCAGAGGCTGGTGTAAATAAAAGCTTTTATTGGACTAACAAGGACGTTTTCAGTTCTGAAACTTACAGGATATTCTTATAATATGATGACCTCTTAGATGTCAAAAGCTCAAAGAAAATTTGATTTCTCAGTTCATCACCCCTTTAACAATTCATCTACTTATTGTGGACTGTTTCAAAAGAGTTTAACTTGGATATTCTAGATTCTTTTTTTTTTCCTCTCGCCTCTATTCCAACTTTTTAGGAGAGTTTTGCAGCCATCAAAATAAAAATGTGTTTATATTTATCATTTATAAGTTGGTCAGTGAAAACTGTGAAAATATTTTCTTCGTCAGTTAAATAAAGGTTAAAGAGAACAAACAAACCACAGATTAATATTGTATTGCATTTTACAAAAATGTCTAAAATTGAAGTCTAAACTAAAATGGCATCATGTTCTTTACAGATGTTTCCAGCAGTTGGTGGACTAACCTGTTGCAGAGCTGCATGGCCTCTGCAGCGGCAGTACCTTCATCCAGCAACGATGCATTGGCTACTGCCATTCCGGTGATGTCACAGACCATTGTCTGATAATTGAGCAAGCTCTCCAGACGCCCCTGAGAGACCTCAGGCTGGTATGGTGTGTACTGAGTGACCCTATAGAGAACACACACACACAAAATAAACTCAGTAAAGCTCTAACCAAAGACCTTCCACTTGAGTCACAAGACACTTCTGATGCTGGGCATGCTACTCCTTTATGTAATAAGAATCATCAAAATGCAATTTCCTTTTTGACTAGAACTGTACTGACCATGAGAAACTAATGAACGTGGTATTCTAGCTCGTGGCTGTAAATTTTAAGTCTCATTACAGAAACAAAGGGTTGATGTGTCAAAATTGTTTTGTTGGTCCCCTTTTGGCTGTGCTCCACCAAAAGGTGAAATAAATCAAGACAATACATACCATCCTGAATTCTCAAGCAGGTTTCTTTGTATGACTTGTGGGACTGAGCAGTTATAATAGCCCATTCCAATATAGGACCTCCACAACTTGTTCCTCGATGCAATCTTTTGGAGTGAGTCGAGAATTTCATTCTCACCTGTGGAATTTAAAGTACAGGGATTAGAACGATTTGGATATCGGAGGTTAAAACAAACGGTGTAAAACAAACGGTGTAAAACTCCCTACAGTGCTCACATACTTAAAAAAATCTGATCACGTCTTTCAGATCGAAGCTCAATCTATAAACAAAAATAGCCTCATGGTTTCTCCTGCATCAAATTGAAATAAGCCTCATTTTACAAGTGACTGTGGCCACAATATTTTTTGGAAGCTTCTCACATGACTAATATAATGAGGTGTACTTAATAACTGCCTTCACACACCTGGTATTTAAGCACACCCCTACAAAAACAACACACCAATTGCAACATATGACCTACATTGACCTGATGAATAATACAAGAGCATGTGATCTCACGGATTAAGAGTTTTTGCAATTTATAATTTAGCAGTTAAACAGTAGATAAAGGGCACATATGGGACATTTTCTGATGGCTTGGGAACTAGTTTAATGGTTGTAGTTTGAGGGCACCGTAGCCGGTTCATACCGAGACACAAATTCCCGAGGCATTCTGTTGCAGCTTAGCAACACAGCAACTGAGCGGAGCGAAGATAATGCAGTAGTAAAAACAGCTAGAGAAATGCACATTATGGAAACTACAAATTTGAAACTAGAGTGCCAAAGCAGTCCATTCTTGTTGAGCAGTGAATTTGCAGGATTTGCAGTTCAAGCTCTGTGCAGCTGAACCAGCAGAATCCAGTATAGCCCCCCATCAGCTTCAGCATGGCTTGCTTCATTGAAGACACACAAGCAGAGGAGAAAACTGACTCCTGCCATATGTCAAAGCTCGTAGTGACTATAATAAAATAGACCATATTTCTTTTAAAACCTTTTTTGTCATTCATAACAATGATTTGGGAAGGGGGAAAACAGTCTAGTGAGTGGTGTAAGAATATTGCTCTTATTATTATATTTTTTTTTTACATCTGCATAGTGTGTTAATATAATAAAAATTTGGTTTTAAATTTTAATAGTCGTATTGTCAGCAGAAATTAAAATTAAACCGTGTTATTCACACACCGGTGTATAATAGGTGTTGTTTCTATGAAAATCGTCGATTTTTATAGAAAATATATTTTTTAAATAATTGTTAGACGTTATGACTGCTAAATCAACTCGAAGTTCTTCCTGTTACACGTCGTTATTCCTATTAAATTGTCAATTATTATGCAAAGTTATATGTTGAGCGGTGCACACGTGATGTAATGCTACTGCTAACCAGATCAAACTGGCCGTGTGACGCTGAACTTTACACTCTAATTGTCATCCTATTGGCATCGGCTGAGGGCGTCAGGAGATTGGTGCTGCTCGCCGGGCTCCGCAAAAACAACTCCTAATATGTTCAAAGGAAGACTTAACGGTGAAAAACCCTCCAGTAAGGTCTATTGGCACACAAAGAGCGTGTAACCTACATTCCTCGCTCAGATAGACTCCTTTGTTGGAGTCTGGTCCGTTAGAAAAACCCCAATTCGAAATAAAAATATATGTTTGATAGAAAGACAATGCAATTAATAATTCCGCTGCCCTACAATCTGCCACCAAAATAGTTTTACATTTTATGAAATGAAACCTCGCGGATTGCTTCACAGACAGTCAATGCAAATATATGATGAATTAACAACAACAAACAACACGTGTTTCCTCTGTTTGCCGCTGCTGAGAAGAGTAAGAGCAACTTACACACGGGATCGTCCATTTTCAAACTTCTTCCCAGGCGGATGGATGCGGGAATTGTGTTTTCTATTAGCTGAGCGATTGACTGAAATCAAAATCAAAATGTGAACTATTAGCCTATATTGTTTATTAATTGTATCAACACAAACCGCGAAAATTGTTGCACATTAGAAAGTTGAAGATGCGGGTAAAATGCAGATTTAAAGCGTTTAAATTGACTTGCATTGATGCATATTAGTTTAAAATATGCGGTTTAATTCGAATAAATAGGTCTTACCTCAAGTCCAAGAGTATTGAGCATCTCTCTTTTCTCTTTGTCACCCGGTCCAATGTGCCTTTCAGAGAAATCATCGTGTCTCGGCAGAATTCTTTCAATCTTTCTGGACCACAGAACCTGTGAGGTGCCCATACAGCGCACATTTGCAGACAAATCTACAGTTAAACCGCGAAGTTTCTTGAAAACATCCCCTTTGCTGCTGATATTCCTATACGGCACGCGAGCGTTCATCGACCTGCTGATGACAACCCGCCAGGATTTAGCGCAGCTCTGCATGTTCTTCGCTTGAGATTAACGAAAATTGTTCACGATAATCTGTCAGCCAGCCTCCACGCCGTGTGCCCCACTAAATGTCTGTGAAATTCCTTAAAAGTGTCTATTTATACGCCTCCTCGTTGCACAAGGAGCAGCCAATCGATAAGTGAACTGTCTCTGACGCAGAGACAAGCCCAGCTCGCTCAGGTTCCGCCGTAACTTTCGAATGTGCCGTGGGGAGTTTAATACGAAGCGCTTAAAGCTTCATTAGGCTAACTCATACAGCGGGTATTTGCTCGATATCCTTTCTATGTTTTTACATGCTTTGTAGTTGCGTTTTTGAACGCACAATAAAACGCTATGAAAAATGTGGAGCAAACAGAATCTATCTATCGATCTATCTCTGACTGTCTGTATAGGATCTATCTATCTATCTATCTATCTATCTATCTATCTATCTATCTATCTATCTATCTATCTATCTATCTATCTATCTATCTATCTATCTATCTATCTATCTATCTATCTATCTATCTATCTATCTGTTTGTCTGTCTGATAGCATCCGTCCATCTATAATATGTCTGATATACACTACCGGTCAAAAGTTTTAGATAAGTAAGATTTTTTTTAATGTTTTTAAATGAAGTCTCTTCTGCTCACCAAGGCTGCTTTATTGGATGAAAAAAAAAATGACAAACAGTAATATTGTGAAATATTATGACAATTTAAAATGACTGTTTTCTATTTTAATGTATTTTAAAATGTAATTTGAAAGCTGAATTTTGAAACATCATTACTGTTGCTGTTTACATATCAGTTTTCAGTGTAACATGATCCTTCAGAAATCATTCTAAAATATGCTGGTTTTATCATTTTATGCTCAAAAAACATAAATTATTATTTTCAATGTTGAAAACAGTCGTGTACCATCCCCCCCCCCCAAATTCTATGATGAATAGAAAGTTCAAAAGAACAGCATTTATTTAAAATATAATCTTTTCTAACATTATAAATGTCTTTACTGTTACTTTTGATCAATTTACGTAACTCATTCTTGATGAATAAAAGTATTTTCTAATTTCTTTCCCCCAAAAATAAAAAAATAAATTCTTACTGACCCCAAACTTTTGAATGGTAGTGATTAATGTTACAAAAGCTTTCCATTTCAGATCAATTATGTTCTTTTCAACTTTCTATTCATCGAAGAATCCTGAAATAAAAATGTAAATCTATGTAATATATTTAAATGTAATAATCATAAATGTTTCTTGAGCAACATAATAATTTCTGTAGGATCATGCGACACTGAAGACTGGAGTAATGATGCTGTAAATTCAGCTTTGATCACAGGAATAAATTACACTCAGTGTTGGGTAAGTTACTCTAAAAAAGTAATTAATTACTAGTTACTAATTACCTCTTCAACAGTGTAATTAGATTACTGTACTAATTACTCTCCTTAAAAAGTATTTAATTACTTTTAATTACTAATTGAAGAGTTCAGATGCAAAAGCCTCTAAGTGCCATTTGAAATTTTCTTCTTTAATGATGGTTTTTATCAAGCTTGTATTTAAGTTCAGTGATTTCACTTAAATGGCAATGATAATTACCTATTAATTGTTATTTAAGTGAAATTACTGAACTTAAATATACAAGTTTGATAAAAATCATCATTAAAGAAGAAAATTTCAAATGGCATTTAGAGGCTTTTGCATCTCTTCAATTACTTTCAAAATCTCATATCAATCTCAACCAGCTGAATAATACAAGGATAGACATGAATCTGATTTAATTCTTTCAAATAAATACTAAAAAATTGCATGAATTATCCTTAAACTGTCCGAGGTGGAGAAGGTTACATTACAAAAACATACTTTTTAACATCAGACAATATATTTTGATGTTAAACCCACTATTGTTTTATGTCTGATCTCAAGACATTTCACACTTTTTTCATACATTTTTTACAATAATTCATACGAATTTGTACGAGTGCGGTCGTACGATAAAATGCATATGAATCGCTGTGAGATCGGATTGATCTATACACAGTATTTACCTCAATTACATCAGAAGTAACTGTAATTAAATTACAGATAAATGAAGAGTAATCCCTTACAAAGTAATTAAATTACAGTAACTAATTACTTAGTAATTAGTTACACCCAACACTGATTACACTTAACTATTTTTATGTATTTTATGTCAAACAAGCAATCTAGAAGTCAAAATCAGCCAATATCAATGAAATATTGCCACCCCCTGGTACAAAAAACAGAAATGCAAAACTTTTCAAAGCATCCCTGCAATACGCCTTATTCACGGCAGCGCCATCTTTGATTTTTAATGAGAATGAAAGCGAGGCTGTGAGGGATAGACTTGCATCTCTTCAATGGGCTGTACTGTTATTTAATGTGTTTTCGGATTGTTCCGTTCATGAAACACTGGATAAATATCTTTTCAAGAAATGTCAGTTGACAAAAAACTCCCGACAATGTAAGCTGTGGAAAATTGTAAGTAATCTAGCTGCTTTATTCAGCTTTTTACAGCTGATGCCATTGGAAACACGGTAAGTCTATCCCTCACAGCCTCACTTTCATACCTGTCATGGCGCTGCTCTGAATAAGGCCTATCATGAAATTTATAAAAAATGATTAAGTTAGTCAAATGTAAATGTATTTGGACACCATTTTAACCAAGAGGATAATATTTATAAAAGGACAAAAGATTATGAGCAGGGAAAAGATGTGGTTACCTGATAGTTTATCACCTGCCAGAACTTTATGGGTAAAGTTCAGCACTGTCTCGCCATAAAGAAACTATATGTTAAGAAGTTAATTTGTGTGTGCATAACCATCTGTCTATACGTATGTGCCTTTAAAAAAAGTGTACTGCACATAATCTGTGCAAATCTACATCCATCCACATTTCACCTATCACACACGATACATCAGCTGCTTGAGAAGGTGTTAAATGTGGCAAATGATTTACAATAGTGGCCAGCATAGTGGAGTTTTTCAGTCGACCTTCCTTATGTATGGCTTTCGAAAGTTGTATTGGACTCCATACATCAAAAGTCGCTCCCTCCTGCACTAGTGTGATAAACACATTAAACTCTTTTCCCATTTCCCTATCTTTTACCTCAGAATAAACATCTGATATTTCCAATGAGCTCTTTTTCTTCCGTTTATTTCCACTCACACCCGCACCCTCTATCTCCATCATTTCCTACTCCGTCCTTCCTCTAGTCCCACGTGGTGCGTTTAAGAGTGTGTTGATTGACAGTATTGGCAGCCCATGTCCATCAAAGGGTCCCCAGGTGTGGTTGTGGTTCCAGAAAGCTTTTGTAGCTGGAGGATGCGGCTTTTCCTGAAATTTAAACTCGCGACTGACACCTGTGGCCAAAAAACAGAACTGCTCTTCCTTTCTGCTCACTCTCACAGCGCGCACTCGTACGTGCACACTTCACAAGTCATCTGCTGCAAGGAGGTCAACATTATGTTTACAGAGGTAAGAACAGTTTAATACATATATTGTTTGAGATAAGTGTTCTATTTGCGAGTGTAGGCTACTCGCTGACTAGCAGTGGTGGGCTAGCAGAGTGATCTGAGGGTTTTCACCGACGTCACGTTCTGGGCGGTAACCTGGATGAGCGGCCATTATGGAGGCACTCGGATGTAAACAACAGAATCGACTGCACTGTTAAAGGGGGGGTTGACTGCGATTTCACTTTTTTCATTTTAAATAGTGTCATGTTGCTGTTGGTGCATGAACAGTATCTGCAAAGTTGCAGCGCTGAAAGTTCAATGTAAGCAGAGATATCGTCTTTTAAAAACCAGGAAGTGTAAACGCCTACAAAAACGACTCGATTGGGACTACAGCTGGGTTATGGTACGTCACTAACCCACACATTTGCATCAACCACTCCCTCCTGTAATATGCAGGAAAGGGCATGCGCATATTTCTGCAGCACGTCGAGTGAGTTGTGTTCAGACACGCGGAATCACTCAGACGTTAATGGCGTAGACATACACGCGGATAGCTCAAAATGCGTAGAGATAACACGCCACTTGACTCGAAAGTGGCGTGTATGTTTACGCAAAAGTCATGATGTCATGTTGGATAACACCTAAAAACGACCTGCCTTGAGCACAACACAGACTCCAACACAAACAACATAAATATAAAAAAGTCCTGCTTGTCCATATACACACACCTAACGGATTGATAAAGGACTAGATGTTGCAATCCCTAATGTTGCACCACTTCTAATTTGGAAGTTCTTGAAGGATGGCTGCTATAGGGCTTTACCAGCGGGACACATCGTCAGTTGTGTACCGCAGCATCACAGGGTGTTTCGGCCAAATATCACAATACACCCTCTGCTGAGGCAGGCCCACCACAGGTTGATCAAGCCTGGGTGTGTGTCCCGCGGTTAGCTGCTGGCCTTAGCAGCCCTGGTGGTGTCACTCCTCTTCAGTCACAGCCAATGGCTCGTCCTCTCTGCGGTGTTAGCCAGTTCTTTGATGGCTTGTCTGTAACCCTGCCCCCTGACTCCAATTTCCCTAAGAAGCTTTGCTGTTGTGCTGGCTACAAAGCCCCTACACCCCACCTCCACCGGATGCACCCTTATCTTCCAGCCTCTTTCTTCTGCCTCAGCTGCTAAGTTGGAATAGCGCAGTTTCTTGCGCTCATACGCTTCTTCGATGGCATCCTCCCAGGGAACGGTCAATTCTACGATGAAGGCGAGCCGGCAGGACTTAGACCAGAGAATGAGGTCTGGTCGCAGGTTGGTTGTTGCAATCTCCGGAGGGAAAATGAGCTTCTGACTTAGGTCGACTCGCATCTGCCAGTCCCTGGCTACATTCAGGGGGTTGAGAACAGGGTTTGAGCGGCTAGCCCACACCCTTTCCCCCTCTCGAACGAACAGCTCTGGGTGTCGGCGCACATCCTGGTTGTTAAAGGGTTGGGCATTGATGGATGCCCTCTTACACTCAAGCTTGTGAGCTAGACACCTGAGGACCTGGTTATGTCTCCATGTGTATCTGCCTTGAGTAAGGCTGGTCCTACAGCCAACCAGGATGTGCTTTAGTGTTGCAGGAGTTGTACACAGGGGGCAGGATGGGTCCTTTCCGAACCATAGCTTCAGGTTTGTGGGAGAGGGCAGCACATCATACGTAGCTCTAACAATGAAGCTCAGCCTGTTGGATTCCATGCCCCAGAGTTCGCTCCATGTGAGTTTCTTCCTCTCATTATTAGGAAGTTAGGAACACCATACTAATACTGTGTTTAACCCCTTTTCACATTCAGAACTGCCTTAATTCTACGTGGCATTGATTCAACAAGGTGCTGAAAGCATTCTTTAGAAATGTTGGCCCATATTGATAGTATAGCAGGATCTTGCAGTTGTTGAATCTTTGTGGGATGCACATCCAGAGCACGAAGCTCCCGTTCCACCACATCCCAAAGATGCTCTATTGGGTTGAGATCTGGTGACTGTGGGGGCTATTTTAGTACAATGAACTCATTGTCATGTTCAAGAAACCAATTTGAAATGATTCAAGCTTTGTGACATGGTGCACTATCCATCTGGAAGTAGACATCAGAGGATGGGTACATGGTGGCCATAAAGGGATGGGCATGCACAATGGTAGCAACACAATGGTAGCAATGTAACAGTGGTGGGTGGTGCCCTAATCTTAAATTAATTATTTCACAAAGAAAGTTCGGGCGCCAGACAGTTTTATAAAACTGACAAAACTTAAACAACCCAAGATAGCAAAGAAAACCACTGATTACACACAAAAACAAATATCAAAGGTTTAAGTTTAACGGTAATTTATTACAACATCAGAAGTTACTGATTTTGAAAGCAAAATAAATCAATTAGTCAGCAAGAATAGGTATTCTCAACATTGGAGTTCAATATCAGTTCTCACATGAATACAAAACAATAGAACAACGGGGTTGACACTCAATCTGGTCGTCCACACAGGCAGTTTCGAGTGTCGATAGTCCCGCCAAACAGTTTTGGCAGACGGAATCAGACAGAAATCGCATCAGGCGAGCGGGAGGTCTTCGTCAGGCTCCCGGAGGGAAGCTAACCCGTTGTTTGGGTGAACGGTTCACTTAAAACCGCCGGTCTTTGAGGTGCGTCGTATTGGAAGTCTCCAGACTCCACGTCGCAACAGGCAGCATGAGAAGGAAGCCTCGGTTCACCCATCACAGGACAAAGTCCATTCTACATCGGTAGTCGCTAACTCCACTCACAGGTCAAACCAACATACCTCGGTGACGTGTCCTCTTTCCCCTTTGTTAAATATACCTTTCCTTCATTTCCCTTTCCGCCGTTAATTAGCCTCAATTAGTCACTCCGCCCTTTCCGTTCAAAGTGAAAGTGAAAGTAAAGCCGTATAACTTACTGCACTGTCACAGGCATGATGGATCCATGTTGTCATTTCATGTCATTCAATTTTGTCCATGATCCATGCAGTCATTCTGTTTACGCCAAATTCTGACTCTACAATCTGAATGTCTCAACAGAAATCGAGACTCATCAGACCAGACGACATTTTTCCAGTCTTCAACTGTCCAATTTTGGTGAGCTCTTGCAAATTGTTGCCTCTTTTTCCTATTTGTAGTGGAGATGAGTGGTACCCGGTGGGGTCTTCTGCTGTTGTAGCCCATCCGCCTCAAGGTTGTGCGTGTTGTGGCTTCACAAATGCTTTGCTACATACCTCGGTTGTAACGAGTTACTGTAATGGTTATTTCAGTCAAAGTTTCTCTTCTATCAGCTTCTATCTCTTCTATCAGGCCCATTCTCCTCTGACCTCTAGCATCAACAAGGCATTTTCGCCCACAGGACTGCCGCATATTGGATGTTTTTCCCCTTTCACACCATTCTTTGTAAACCCTAGTAATGGTTGTGCGTGAAAATCCCAGTAACTGAGCAGTAACTGGCACCAACAACCATGCCACGCTCAAAATTGCCAGAATCACCCTACTTTCCCATTCTGACATTCAGTTTGGAGTTCAGGAGATTGTCTTGACCAGGACCACAGCCCTAAATACACAACGTAACGATTCTTCACAATTGCCCTCCCAAAACAAGCCCGGCTATGCACTTGGGCCCAATTTCATTTTCCTTCAGTACTATGTCTGGGACTGCTGTATATTCTTAGGTTTCCAGAAATCAATTTTTGGAGGACCAATCAGCGAATAGAGGGAGTGGCTGAGAACGATGACCTTGATGTAGCACATCAGTTTGAGTTGGAGTTCAGTAATGGCAGCGGAGAAAGAAGTGAGAAAAGCTATTCGGTCCATTGTTGGAAAACTGCAGAATATACAGAATTTAAAGCCGGAGCAAGAACAATGTTTGTTAAGTTTTGTTGGTGGCCATGATGTTGTGGCCCTCATCCCCACAGGATTCGGGAAAAGTTTGATTTCAAAGTTTAATACATATATTGATTTCAAAGATTTTCAAAGTTTGACACTCCACTAGCGGTGAATGAGTTAGCTAAGGCGAACGATAGGGAAGCAAACCCAATAGTTGTTGTCGTCTCCCCTCGTGTTGCACTTATGGAGGACTGAGTGAAGGACGCAGAAAAGTTAGGAGTTTGTGCTAGGCAGCTCGGCGTGCACGATGACCGTGACATTTTGGATGGACGCTTTAGCCCCGAGCCCTGGCTGCTAAACTGTTGTTGAAGATGCACTCAGGAGTCATGTCAGATTCTGAACTCTAAATTTAGTCATTCTTGTGATGAACACTTTGAGCCCCTTTGTGTTCTCGTGCAGGAGCATGGTTGGTGTGTCAGTTTTACATGTTGTAAATCATTAAGATTTGTGGTAATTTTTTTTAATTAAATGTCATAAATAAATATGTCAAAACACATACTTTGAAGACCATAATTTGAGTTTCAGTTTTAGATGTCAATGGTTAATTTGTTTAATAAAAAACTAAATGTTATAAAAGTGTACAAACATATACTTAGAACTTAGAAGACCATAATTAATTAAGAGATTGTGCTTTCCGCATCCCTTGAGAAAGTAGTATGGAAGCTTGTTTCTGCCACAAAATACAGTAAAATTAAAACAAAATTGACTGTCTGTCAATCATTTCAGGGCAGTCGTGTTTATATGCGAAAACGGAAGCCGAAAGTGCAATAGAGTGTTTTTTTTAGAAATTAGAAATAGAAATGATTATCTGTCAACCACCTTAAAAATACCTAAATGTCCTAAAAGAAATAAAAATACAACCAAAAAAAAAAAAAATACAGCAAGACATCGGTAAAGCTTTTTCCTTGCTAAGAGCCTTGAAAATGCATGCAGAACTCGCTTAGCTTGACAGGTAACTGGGGTGGGAGTCTAGGCACCTCACGATTCGATTACCGGTATGATTCAGAGGGCAGCGATTATGCTAAAGCAGTTAGCGATTATCTGATTTTTTTTGTTTTGTGTGACTATAAATACCGAGTCGCCATTGTAGCAGATCTTCACCTGCTGTTAGCATTCCATTGACTCCCATTCATTTTGGCGTCACTTACAGCGAATAACTTTACATCTGAGGCATCCAAAGACTTCATTTGTCCATTATTTATTTCTAAAGAAACACGACAATGTATAAAGAGGCTCCATTATCTTGTATCTTACGTTATGGCCCCGTAGAAGCAGTTTTTGTAAAAATAGGCTAACGATTGTGTCATAACAAATCGACTCTCTGTCACACAGTAGAGAAATGACCGTATAGACAGGAGGAGAAGCTCGCAGGCAATCGGGGGGACGTGGAGGTACAGTAGTGATGTAGTACTCGAGTCTGGTCTCGGACTCGAGACTGTTTTCTGCTTTCTCGGACTCGTCTCGACTTGTTCCTTCAAAGACTCGGTCTCGACTCGGTCTCGGACCACAGTGGAAGGAGAAGGACTCGTAATTTTCCTCAAGATTTTTTTTCCAGTGCATTTTTTATGTTCATATTAAAAAACCACACAATACATAACAACAATAATAATAAAATGCAATGTTGACGGGCATTATTTGGAAATGACATCCCATGGTGCAATGCAAAGATACTGCCATCAGAGCCATCAGTATCTTCAGTTGCTGCCTGATGTGAGCGGCGGCAAGAGGAGCAGCGAGTCTGCCAAAGACACCTATATCTTGGGTGCCCTTGACGCAAGTTAAAACATACCAAAAGTTAATTTCAAAGTTAACTATCCCTTTAAGACGGCAAGACAACTGCTCTAAACAATTCCCAATCTAGCTTAGTCTGTAGGCCTAACTTTTGATTATTAACTGGGATGATATTAAATTATGTATATCAAAACTGATATGTCGGGACAAAATCTCGACTCGGACTTGCTTCCTCAAAGACTCGGTCTTGACTCGGACTCCATTGTATTTGAAAACCAACAGACTCAGTGTGGTGAGCAGAACGGCCGAGGGACGTGACAGAAAGTCGCATCTCTCACGAAGGAGCGGAGGCATAAAGGGGGAGCGACGGAGTGGATGATCGAGAAAGGAACAGGCCTGCTTTTGTTTGTATTTTATATTTTATTTGGTAAGCCAGCAGTCGTCCGCGAGGGGCTGCAGGTTGGTATTTATGTTTTATTTTCGGTAGCCAGCAGTCGTCTGTGAGGGGCTGCTGGCAGGTAATTTGTTTGTTTATTTTGTTTAAATAAAGTTTTATTTTTTAATATTATCCGGTTCCTGTCTCCTTCTTCCCTGCACCTTGTTACACTCAGTCTCGACTCAACCCTTCAAAGACTCGGTCTTGACTTGGACTCGGCGGGTCTCGTCCCCATCACTACGTGGAGGCATAAAGTCCGATAAAGTCAAGGCAGAAGCCCATAGAGAGTCATAAAGTTGATTCTGCTGCTAGCTCATGGACAGCTAATACTCACTCTCTACGTCTCTGTGACATTCGGAAGGGAATTATTCAGATTTCACTCGGCACAGCTACTAGAAGACATACAGGTTGCTCAAAAGACAGGCTCAGTTTGAGCCTGCGCAGTATGCCTGGCTCTCAGCTTTTAAAGTAACACCAGGTATTTTTTACTCTCGGGGTCCCCCTACAGTTGGGAAACAGTATTGTCCTCTACTGCTGTCGTAAACTCTGTCATCCTACATGCACGCGCATTTGTTGACAACAACCATGTTACTGCCCTGAACACTGTAGGAGGAGGTCACATGCAGGTGTTCTGCTTGCGTCGCGTGTGAAATGTCATGTCATTATATGTCAAAAGTGACATATAATTTTTAGCATGTCATATGAATATCATTTCATGGGTTTTATTTTTTTTAACGACAAATGATCACGATGCTCACGTTTACAAGCCAGCGTCATTATATTAGCCAAGTCTATTGGTTACCGTTTTACTGAATCTATATGATACTTCAATGCAATGTTTGAGTGGTAGATAATAACCATATATCATCAATATTATAATATCAAGCTACCATAAATGAATCAGCAAAATCGATTTGCATTACAGCTTAAGGCAAGAAAAAAAAACGAATATCACAGACATGTTAATAGGTATCCAAAAATATGATTTTGTACATCTTATATATTGTACAAACTTGTACACGCCGTTTAGAAGTTAAAACACCAGTTAACTTTTTTTTTTTTAATTAACGGAGGATAAGATAGCTTCCGTAACATAGTAAGGCAGACAAAAAAACAAAGAGGATAGAGATAGGCTAGTATGCAACCAATATAACGTACTTACTAGTCCAAAAGCATGACAGCCAAGTATGCATGGGTTCGCCCCCGTCCTCCTCCTTCAGCTCACGCCAGAAAACACTGGCCCAAAGTTGATCCTCGTTCTGCCTTTAACGCGATCACTTTCTCTTTTTCTCTTTTTGCTTTCGTCCGATAAAACCTTTGCTTTCTTGTTTTTCTGTGCTGCTTTGGCCATGACTATAACATTTGGCTCGCACGTCCGATTTTAAGGAAGTGGGGGTGGTGGAAGTGACGTATATTCCGTAACAGCAGTCGAATTTTGTAGTTCTCTTTGTTCGCCGGGTTACTACCCAAAACTTGAAGTTTAAAAGTACGACTAAAAAAGCTACAGACCCCGTCAGGCTATGGCAGGCATGTCATTCAACCTATTGTAAGTCGATGTACCATCACAAGAGACTTGGAAATAATATTATGAAGGTTGAAAAGTTACCTGGTGTTCGATGTTCTCCATTGAAAACAATGGGGTCGCTGTGTCCATTTCTTTTACTGTCTATACGCTGATTTCATGCAGACGCCATTTTGAAATGGCTCCGGTGGGAAGAAAACCAGAAGTGTCGCCTTTAATCAAAGGAGAGTACGAATAACGTATTGTGTTTAATGTAGAAATGGGTTATTCTAAAAATACATTTCTTTCATACTTTGACTATATACAGTGAAATTAATTTAGAAATATATATTTTTAATATATTATTCAGAACGTAACAAAAGAAGCTGGAACGAACTATATACATATATCCTATACTGGTTATTAACATCCAGCTTCAGGTTGGTAGTCCAAGACATTGTTGTTTAAAGCCGCGTTTCCACCGCAGGAACTTTCTCCAGGAACTATAAGAATTTTGGGGTGGTGCTCGGCGTGTTTACACCGCAGGAACCAGGGTCTAAATGAAGTTCCGGCCAATTCCCCCACTCAAAACTCAAAACAAACGCGCAGACTGGGAGGAGCAGTCGCACGCAGTTCACTACATAATCTTCCCGCCCCGGACCGGTACTTTAGACCGCGGTGTAAACGCAGTAAGCAAGCGGTCTGGGGCAAAAAAAAAAAGTTCCTATGAAAAAAGTTCCTATGACAAAATTAGTTCCTTGCGGTGGAAACGCGGCTTATCTGTCTTGCTTTCGATTTTAAAATGGGGGCTGTGTGAAATCAGCGTATGGTTAGAAGAACGCCACAGACTACCGTATACACTTCCATGCTTCAGAGTTCCGTCTTTATTATTATTATTTTTTGAAAAACGATTTTTGGACATTTCTGAGTCATCCACGTCTGCATTGTAGAAGCTTATTGCATTCCCTATTTTTCTGAATTGACAAGTTAATTTGTTGTGTTCTTTGAAGTGGGGTTTATAAATGCATTGAGTTAATGTTCAGTGATGCATAGAGTTTGATTGGGCTGAATCATTTGGTTCTGTCTGAGGAATGGATGTGTTCATCTACTTGGGTCTAGACAGACAGTGTTATGGAAGTAAAGCTGACGATAAGTTGATACTACTCTCTGTGTCAGTGTGGTCATTATCAAACGCAACATAATTATCTCAGAATTACGAGATCATTTTTCATGGAAAAAAGTTTTTGCTCTGTTCTTCTGAATTAACGAGTAAATTATCTCCGAATTATGAGAATTTTTCATGGAAAAAATGTTGCCCAGTTTTTCTGATTATCCATCTATTAGTTGGATTTGTCTTAAATTACTTCTGTAAAATATTTAGTTTTTCCTACAGTCACATGCAAATTTTGTCCTTCCCACTGGGCCTGTATTTTGTTTATAAACTTGCTTGCACACGCACACACACAATAATTCTGAAATTAAAATAAATTGTTGTATTTAAAGTTCATAGACCAATCAGGCCTAGTCAATTTAAAACAGCGGTTTTCAATGTGAATATAACATGTGAGTATATTCACAATATTACTGTTTTTTCTATCTAGTCTGATAGGATCTATCTATCTATCTATCTATCTATCTATCTATCTATCTATCTCTATCTATCTATCTATCTATCTGTCTGTCTGTCTGATAGGCTCTATCTATCTATTTATCTATCATGTGTTGTGTGTGTAAAAAGCATTTTCTTGTTCTATTTGAGATAATTGTATACTCATAACTTGGTTGGGGCGCTGTCAGATTCCATTTAGGAAATAAGTGCACACCTGTGACGGACTGAATGTCTGTCTATCTATGCACGACTGAAATGCAGAAAGACATTATGCTCTGAAAATCAAATAAAAGGCAAGTCAGCCTTACTGTACATATTCATCTTCTCTTTTACTTGCGCACACCACTCGAGCAGTTCCCACAACTACCTGGCCTGGTGATGGATCTCGTTTGGATATTTTGTGGTGGAAACACACAGCTGTTTTACCAGTTTGTGAACATACCATTTGCATTTCTGTTTTGTTGTTTAGCCAAACAAGGACATCTCTCAATAATAAACAGGTAGATATAACATGATCCATGCTGTTACTCATTATTTTTGATAAATGCATTTTCCTTTCTCTGAATTTTGAAGTCACTTGTGAAATGAAATAGCTGAAATTCATACTGTAAGGTACATCTATCTGACATTGGGAGGATTCATCTTGGCCATTGTAACGATGGGTCCATACAGCTTATTGCTGTTCTTCAGTGCCGTCCTTCTCCTGCTGCTGATCCACTGTCTACGTCCAATGCATATTCATCAGTGGACGCTGGGACTGCAGATGTGCTGGCAAACCTGCTGGCATTTGTACATCCAGTACCAGTTATACTGGCTTCAAGAAACACCAGACTCTAGGTACTGCATTTCTCCAAAAGTACACTGTATGAAAACATCCAATTTTATCAAAATTTGAGCTTTTGTTTTATTCCTAACAGACTTTTACTGGCCATATCCGCTCTCATGTTGATGACCCAGAGGGTTTCTTCTCTATCGCTTGATCTGCAGGAAGGAAAACTCTCTAGTCAGGATCAAGCCCTTATTCCATTTCTAAGCTACTCACTTTATTTCCCCGCACTTCTTGGAGGACCACTATACAGTTTCAAAACGTTTGTGGAGTCTGTTAGGCAAATTAGTGTAACTCCACCCTTTGCTTCATATTTAGGGAATCTTACTTCAAAGATATTGCAAGTTGTAGTTTTGGTGTGGATTAAATATCCTCTCAAGGAACTCTTAAAATCAGTTATATTCAGAGTAAACAGTACTTGTGTTTTTCAAGATATATTATGGATCTGGATCCTGTCGCTGCTACTTAAGATGAACTATTATGCGCACTGGAAGATCAGTGAGTGTGTTAACAGCGCTGCAGGAATAGGTCTCCATGGTTATGGTCACAGTGGAAAAACATCATGGGATGGGCTTTCTGATGGAAGTCCATGGGTTACTGAAGCGTCGAGTCGTCCTTCAGTTTTTGCACGCCAGTGGAACAGAACCACGGCGGAGTGGCTTCGAAGAATGGTCTTCAAAAGGTCCAACAGGTCTTCACTGTTCATGACCTTTGGGTTCTCAGCGTGGTGGCATGGCCTTCATCCAGGGCAGATTCTGGGCTTTCTCATCTGGGCCTTCACTGTGCAGGGGGACTACAAGCTACATCACTTCTTGCATCCAAAGCTTACTTCCCTGTGGAGGAAATGGCTGTATGTGTGTCTAAACTGGGCCTTTACTCAACTGACCATTTCATGTGTTGTTGTCTGTGTGGAACTTCAGAGTTTAGCATCTGTGAAACTTCTCTGGTCCTCATACATCACTGTGTTTCCACTTCTGAGTATTCTGATGATTTTTATCCTGTGAGAAATTCAGTTTCTGAGTATTTTTTATAAATGTAATCCAATATCTCATCAAATAATGGTAAACACAGAAGATTAACTAAGCTTGCTGGACCAGAAAAAACTATACCCAGACAGAGCCACGCCCACTGGAGCCTCATCACGAGCACGCATGCGCTGAAAACCTCTGAAGTAAACTGACGGTTGCCATGGCTACTTGCATACCCTGAAAGTTACATCCGTTTTTGTCAGGTTTTTGGAACCGAAAGTTGAGGTTTTACCCTTCCTTCATTTTGACATAAATATAAAAATATATATTAAAAAAATTTGACAAAATATCTTTGACATAAAAAAATTGTTCGTCGGAGGGGTCCAAGACCCCAGGACTTTTGGGAGAGTAAATGATGAAGCATTTTCATTATTATTATTTACTAATAGACAAAAATTTTACACATTAATTAGTCAGAAACGTGTACAAAAACAGTGAAAAAAATATATTTATTGTATATCATTACAAAATCAACACTACAACACGCTTCTCCTAGTGTGGTTATACTGCCACCTGGTGATGGGACACAGAGGGAATCTCTCCATATCCACTGTGTGCACACGTGTACAAACTGATGGGATGTGAATGTGATCACTGGTCCCACAAAAGGTTTTCGAGATTATTCTTTGTGAATATCAAATCACTGTTTTTTTTTTTAATTATCCAAAAAGAAACCTTGTTTTAATCTGTGTGTCTTTAGTAGACTTTACATGGCAGTGTTGTATAGGTACAATTTTTGTGGTGCTTACTAGATTATATAATTTAAAAATAAAAAAATATATATATTACAAATGCTTTGTATGCAGTTACAGTTTGTGATATAAACAGTCAAAAGTGTGTTTTATATAAAACTAAAACATGATTCTGCTGACTCAGAGGAGCATTAGATCAGTGTACAATTTTTTGGGGGATGGCTGCTCTTATTTAAAGGTTAAAGGGATAATTCACTTTGAAATTAATTTTTGATATGTTTTAGCTTACCTCAAGGGCATTCAAGATGAAGGTGTCTTTGTTTCTGCAGTAGTTTCAATTTTGATATTTTTAGGTCAAACAGTTCTTGTATGTCAGTCAATGCAGGTCTATGGTCACCACCTCAAAGAGCATGCACAGAGAAGTCCAAATTAAACATGATTTAATGACTCGTAAATGTAAGTACACATTGATAGCCTAAGATCAAAAAGTCATTAAATCATGTTTAATTTGGACTTCTCTGTGCATGCTCTTTGAGGTGGTGACCATAGACCTGCATTATATGACAGACAAGAACGGTTTGACCTAAAAATATCAAAATTGAAACTACTGCGAAAACAAAGACACCTACATGGATGGCCTTGAGGTAAGATAAAACATACCAAAAATGTATTTCAAAGTGAACTATCTCTTTAAAAGTGGCAATTTCTTTGTAAAACTCATTTGCTCATTTAAGCAGATTTCAACATTACTAAGGCATCTTTGTGATTCCAAACTCCAAAGTGCCCTACCAGCTCAGCAATGTGGTATTATACAGTGAAAAACAAGACATGAAAAACAATGAAATATAAGGCATAGCCCACTTTTTCAACAACTGCTCAAATAACATGTATTATTCAGATTTTTTTTTTTTTTTTTTGCATAATTCTTTATGGGTTTCTGAAATACAGTGGCCCCAAAATGTATTCAGACACTCAATTACATAGAATGTAATTGCAACAGTTCTCATTAATTTGGTAATTAATAATAAACTAAAACTTAAAAAAAACTATGGACACAAAAGAAAATTACAAAACTGCACAAAAAACAATTAGAATTGAAAATCTAAAAATAAAATCTACTTTATAATATTTACAAAATCTATAATACTATATAAATGAAAATGAAATAACACTTAACAAATGAAACCAAGTAATATTTATTTTAAATACAATAGCAGTACACCTTTAACTTTACAAAAGTTTGTCTTTCTTGCCAGACGTTTGTCTGAAAAAAGAGAAATGATAATATTTATATAGCTTTCAGATATTGTAAAATCATTATATACCTCACATAATGCATATTCCATTCATACATGATGAAATAATCAGCACTCAGTGCTTATTTAATTATTTCCAAGGGTAAAAACAGGCTCTAAATTGCACGGTTCTCAGTTGTTGTCATTGTTCGCGAACAAGTAGTGGCTTTAAAGGTGCAATGTGTAAAAATTTTGAGTATCTATTAACAAAAATGCAATATGACATCCATAACTATGTTTTCAGTGGTGTATAAAGAACTTAATAAACCGTAATGTTTTATTACCTTAGAATGAGACATTTATATCTACATAACCGCAGGCACCCCTTCTAAGAAGGTCGACATATTCGACCGTGACAGTGACTTTTCCCTTGTTAGTGGTGTAAAATATGTAGTTGGCTTGTTTCATGTAACAGTTCTTCTCTCTCGCTGTGTTATGGCTTTGCTATGTGGGGATAAATGTACTGGTTACGTTCATGAGACAGCTGATTAGTACTCGTCATTGACCATAACCTGATCACGAAGAGTTTTCAAAATCAGAGAAAAAAGCCTATTGTGTGTAGTAAATGCTGTCTAGGGCAGTGTTTCCCAACCCTGTTCCTGGCGGCACACCAACACGTATCCTGCGTGTATTCTTTGTCTCCCTTAACACACCTGATTCAACTCATCAGCTCATAATCAGATGGGTTAATGAGCTGATGAGTTGAATCGGGTGTGTTTGATTAGGGAGACAAAGAATACGCGCAGTGTTGGTGTGCCGCCAGGAACAGGGTTGGGAAACACTGGTCTAGGGGATATGGAGGCGCACACGCTGTTACAATCATGTCATTTTTGCCGCACACGCCTTTGGGCTCATGCGGACCCGTCGAGTTTAAACCAGCTCAACCACAGTAAAAGCTCATATTTTACTACATGTTATAAAATATATATAGTTGCATAGTTTCATGTGTTTCTCTCCCTCGCTGTATTGTGGGTTTGCTATGTGGGGAGAAATGAGCTGGTTACGTTTGTGAGACAATCAGCTGAGCACTATTATTATATTATATATTAAGACCCTTGATCCTCACCTGACTATGGCTTTGTAAACCTTATCCATGATGTGGTTTATAGACCATTTCACAAGATGTAAACAACACTGGTCCAGAAGCACTTCCTGTTTCAGTTTTTTAACACTACATAAAAGCTGGGATAAAATGCAACCAACAGAACATTTAAAACTGAATCAAAAAGTTAAACAAACATCTTTAAGATTTTTTCTTTACATGTGAAATAAAGAAAACAGTTACAAACTGAAACAGGAAGTGCTTCTGGACCAGTGTTGTTTACATCTTGTGAAATGGTCTATAATGGACTGTTGTACAGAATCAGTGACAATGTTACACACTCTTGGCTTACTCTGGCTGTTCTCTGCTGTCTCAGACGACGGTATGTTTGTCCTGTTTTAGCCACCGTAGCTTCTTCGAAAGGGAGGGGGCTGAGCCCTTACTGCAACTCACAACCGAATCGCTAGAGGTCGCTAAAAGTACACACTGCACCTTTAAACGTGGCAATGATGCCACAGTCTTAAACTAATCTCTCACTGCTTGGAAGTTATGGGGTGAGAGGTTGAGATAATAACAAGCCTGCATCCTTTTTGAAAGGTAAAAACATTAACACAATATGGTTTTAAACAGATAAAAGTTGACATATAAAAAAACACTGGTACATTATCATCAATGGCTTTTAAACATCTGCAATGTCCGCTTTATGCATGGGATGATCTGTAGTCTCAGTACATGTATCTGGTAGTTTGTGTTTTTTCTTCTCCACCAGCCTGTCAACAAGAACCACAAAAACCCCAGACAAAACAAGGCAGACGCCAGACAAGTAGAAAGCAGCACCGAAGTCATGAGTCCAGTCCACCAGCCAGCCTGTGACACAGATACACAAAAGAAACATGAGACAGAAATATGGGACATCATAGAGAAAGTCTGCTGTTAGCAGTGTCTATCCTCTCTACTAAAGCACCACAAACGCAAACCTTTTTCTACAGTGCAAAACCTGCAAAACACCCGCAACATTAGATCCTTTATGACATAATAGAGATTAACACACCTCCTTAGCCTGGCTCGTCATGCTGTAGTTATTGCCCTAATCCACTGTAAAACGCTGTAATAGACGCATGCGAGTGATGCTGACGCAGGACCCGGCCAGTACTGAGCCGGCGTTCTTACATGCGTTTATTCAACAATTTGTTCAGTCTCTGAAGCTATTCATGTTGTAAAGTTGTTATTTTGGGGAATAAAAGTATATTCTCGTCGCCTCATAACATTAAAGAGTTAGTTCACCCAAAAATGAAAATTCTGTCAGTATTTACTCACCCTCATGTTGTTCCAACCCCGTAAGACCTTCGTTCATCTTCGGAACACAAATTAAGATATTTAAGATATTAAGATCGCTCCTGCATACAGTCCATAGGCTTCTTGAGGGACTGGCTCTTGCTGTCCTCGAAAAGTCATTAAAGACATCGTTAAAATAGTCCAAGTGACTACAGGGGCTCAATCTTAAGTTTATCAAACGACGAGAACACTTTTGTGCGCAAAAAAACAACAAAAATAACGACTTTATTTCAACTATTCGTTTATTTCTCCCTCTGCGCGAGTCAGGTTAGTAGTTTAATAGCGTAAGCTTCTGTTATTGTACGTCACACGCATCACACACACATGACCAGCGTCGGCCAATAGTGAGCCTACGTGTGACGTAGCTCTACGCAATCACACTACGTTAACTGACTACAGGCCCATGGAGAAGGAAGTGAATAGTTGAAATAAAGTCGTTATTTTTGTTGTTTTTTTGCGCACAAAAGTGTTCTCGTCGTTTGATAAACTTAAGAGTGAGCCCCTGTAGTCACTTGGACTATTTTAACGATGTCTTTGATGACTTTTCGGGGACAGCAAGAGCCAGTACCTCAAGAAGCCTATGGACTGTATGCAGGAGCGATCTTAATATCTTAAATATCTTAATTTGTGTTCCGAAGATGAACGAAGGTCTTACGGGGTTGAAACAACATGAGGGTGAGTAAATACTGACAGAATTTTCATTTTTGGGTGAACTAACCCTTTAAGGTTGAACCACTGTAGTCACATGGACTATTTTAACGATGTCTTTACTACCTTTACTGTCATTGAAAGTGGTAATAACGTCACAGTCAGTGGCGGTTCTACTTTGAATTACACCCAGGGCGAGACCCCCTTCGAGCGAGCACCCCCCCCCCCCCAAAAAAAAAACAAAAAAAACTTTGCATATTATAGGCTACTGTAAAAACTCATAATTAAAGTTGATTTTAGTTGATCATTTTGAAAAGTATTAGATAATATGGTGACCAAAATCTTGTTCAAAAAGCCTAATACACAGTGAAATCAATTCACCAAGTTAATAACATTAAAGATTTCTTTTAAAGGAGTGTCTTTCATCTTACCTACTAAACTTAAAAAAAAGGTTAGCACAAAAAAAGGTTTTATATAAAGATAAACCTCATATTTCAGCATTTAAATCATCTCTATAAAAAGAATGAGTCAATAAAGATACATTACTGACATTTATAATGCACAGTAGCTTATCTTTTATTATTAATAGTAAAATTCGTACCGATTTTCCCATGGCTGTCGATGCTATAGAACCATGCACTCATTACACTGCGCTCTCCACAACGACAAAAGAGTTTTAGTAGCTAATGTATTTCCACCACAGAAAAACGCTTGCTGTAGCTCTGCTAAAAGATTTATTTACAGAGAAGAGAAAAAACACCCAAGTGTTTGGGTGCACGTGCACTCCCATACTGAAAAGTTTATGAGCGCGCTTCCCGTGAGCGCATAATGAGCGCGCTTCCCGTGCGCCTATTTGAAACATAGAGGATTTGAAATAACGACCTTGAGCGTGCAAAAGACGCGATACGTGAACTAATCAGGAGATCCCCTTGACATCGCTTCTGCGCACGGCACCTTCTCAGCAAGCAGGGCGCCATTGCCAATAATTGAATCGAAATGATAAAAAATAGAAAAACTTCGCGGCACAGAGTATTTTTTTTAACTGCTCGTGCCGCCCCCCATGTGACATAAAGAAATGCCGCCCCGGGCGACTGCCCGGTTCGCCCGTGCCTAGAACCGCTACTGGTCACAGTCTATGGGGGTTCAGAAAACTCTCGGATTTCATCAAAAATATATTCATTTGTGTTCTATAGATGAACGAAGGTCTTACAGCTTTGGAACGACATGAGGCTGAGTAATTAATGACAGAAGTTTCATTTTTGGGTGAACTATCCCTTTAAAGACAAGCACTGACCTGCAGCAGGTGGACCCACAAATCCTCCAGAGCTTCGAAACAGCATGAAGAGCCCTAGGGAGCTATCAAACCCATCCAGTCCAACAATATCCAGGATAGTCGTCACATGGATGGCCACCACACAGCCGAACAGGAAGCCATAGAGCGAGCAGAAGAACAGGATGGTCCAGTAGCTTTGTGAAATGGGCAGCAGGAACAGCACCACCCCCTGTGCAGTGACCACCATAGTCAACAGCTGCAAGTTTCTCACGAGCCGCAGGTTAGCCAGCCAACCGCATGCCAGTCTGCCAAACATGTCCGCCAATGCCAGCACTGACAGAACGGAGGCAGCCCAGTACTGCCCCATGCCCAAACTGTTGGCATACGGCACTAGAAACAAAGGTGGGATGAAGAAACCCGCCGCAGCCAAGATGGCAAACACAATATATAGCAGCAGCTCAGGCCTCTGAATGAGATCCCACTGGAATGTGCCTTTTTTTGATGTCCTGCTTTCATCTTTTGAGTCCAGCACAAGTTTGCCTTGGATAGGGGTTTGAAGGGGCCTCATCAGAGCACCACACACACACAGATTCAGC
Organism: Pimephales promelas; assembly: GCF_016745375.1. Next base: position 3,662,884 of record NW_024121987.1, read on the forward strand.
TGAAGACCGCCGATGATGAGTAGAGACCCCTGCCAAGAATAGCTGTTGATAAGCCATTGGAAAAATGGGCTGAACATCATCGCAAAGACACACTCTCCAGAACTAGCAATCGAATAGGCAATGGGGCGCCAGCGTTCGAAGTAATGGCTGACCATGCTGTTGGCTGGTGTCCAAGAAAATGAGATTCCAAGTCCTAGATCACATACACACACACACACACACACACACACAAACACTCAAATTAAATGATCACTAGACAAATATGGAGGATTCTAAATAAATCAGTAGACAAACACACATTTTTAATTTAGTTAAATCTAAAAATAAATAAATAAAAATATATAAATACACACACACACACACACACACACACACACACACACACACACACACACACACACAATGATTATGTCATGTTAAAATGCAAATTATTATTATTCATGCATATAATGTATGACTTCTATTACATGTTATTGACTACATCTATAACATTTAGACATTTATTATTTAAATGGTTTTAAATAAATCAAAATAAACCAAATGGTTTTTAAATAAATAGAATTTAAATAAAAATTCGTATAGTGTAAATTTTCCGAAACTAACAATCAAAGGTTTGGGTTCGGTACGATTATTTTAATGTTTTTGAAAGGTCTCTTATGCTCACCAAGGCTGCATTTATTTTAAAAATACAGTTAAAAATGTAATTAAAATAAAAAACAATTATTGATTTTTTTTGTGTGCGAATTATTATTAATTTAAAATAACTGTTTTCGGTTTTAAAATATTTGAAACTTTGAATTTTCAGCATCATTACTCGAGTCTTCAGTGTCACATGATTCTTCAGAAATCATTCTAATATGCTAATTTTCTGCTTAAGTAACATTTCATATCATTATCCATGTTGAAACCAGTTGTGCTGCTTAATATTTTTTGTGGAAATCAAGTAAAGATTCTGTGATGCAGAAACTTCAAAAGAACAGCATTTATTGAAATAGAAGAGCGTTTATTGAAATGTAAATGATTTTACTGTCACTTAATTTATAATATTTTTTTTTATTAAAAACTTGTATAAATAAACACTTTACAAATTGAATGTTTAAGTAAATGTTTAAATGTTATAGATGTAATAATAAAATAATACATTATATACTGTACATGAATAATAACTTGCATTTAAACATGATTTATCAATTTACATTTGACTCATTTAACAATAACATTATTTGTCTACTGATTTAAATGTTTTATTTTTTATTTAATAATTTGATCGTTTTAATTTTTAAATGGCACTTGCCAGTATTTCTTTCATACTAGACTAAGTAAATATTGTGTACATCAAAGTTTGTTTCTAGATTAGTGTCTCTTAACCTCTTTGAGATGGTCCTCACTGCAGAACATGAAATCCAGGGGGAGGAGTTAGATCCAGACCCAACTCCTCCCACCTTAGATATACCTAAACCTACCCATCTCCAACCCCTGATCACTAACCCCACCCCTAATCCTACCAAACTCCACCCCTTAGATCTGGATCCAACTCCGCCCCCCTCGATCACATGTACTCCAATGAAGTGCTACTGTATATTTTGGGCAGAGATGACAGATTTAACAGAAAATCATGCAGATGGGCAGACTTTTTCAGCTTCAGACTATAAATCCATTCTGTCGGAGGATATCAAACTAGACATCAAAACCGATTTTAGAACACAAATTAGGTTTTCATTTCACAAGGTTTATGTTTCGTTTGTTGTGTGTTGAACGACTTTAAATGACTAAATGAGGTTCGCACACTATCAGGCTTTCGTGTATGATGGCCAGTTTTACTCAACAACTGCCTGGTGTTCAATCTGTTAAGATCTTTAAAGTTATGTAGTGTGTATTCCAGCCTTTATACAAGTTAAAAAGAGGATTATGTGCTTAAAATTCCAGCATTACATAATTATAACTAAACTTACCTTGCAGTATACCCACAGACAGATACATCCAAGGCAGACTGAGGCCCAAAGAGGCGATAATCATTCCTGAGACAGCCAGAAGCCCTCCGACCATGATAACAGTGCGATGGGACAGGTGCATACTGAGAGCACTGGCAAGAGGAGCTAAACAGATGGAAAAAAAGACAACACATTTCACTATGCAGGTCTAGTGCTTACTAGGGTGTCATCATGAAATGTCAGTTTAAAGAGTTTAATTAGCGGTTCAGAGACAATTCGTACAAATTCTGTGGATGACAAAAAAATAAATAAAAAATTCTCACCACCCAAATGAAACACAGCAATGGTGGTTGAGGTCATCCATGAGGTAGTGCTAGTAAGGACACTGTAGTGATTTTGGATTTCAAGGAAAAACAAGCCAAAGTTCTTGTGAACAGCAGCAGTGAGGCCCATGATGAAGAAGGCCGAGGTCACCACAACCCAGCCATAGCCTCCATCCGGTGGGGTGGACAAATACCTCTCCATGCTGAATCTGACAATTGCTTCCCACTTTCTGTAAAAGAATTTTAAAACATTTCAATATAGGTGTATACTGACATCATACTATTATATTATTTATTCATATTTTTAATATAGTATTTATTCATACATTCATGGACATACATCCATTTTGAGTTCAATTTTATACTTCTGTCCATTTTATTAGGTTATGTAATATTTTTTTTTTAAGTTGAACTTTTTCATTAATCAAAATTGTATCACTTTATTTCACTTCTATTTACCAAATCTCTTTGGGCCTAAAAACATTACATTCCATAAGATTTTTGAACATTTGGATATTTTTGTGGACAGTTCTTCATTAACCATGGCAAACGTGGCAAAATTGTCACACGGAAGGATAATCAATGACACAATGACACAAATTAGCTAAATAGCAGCATATGCATTTAATTTAAGTCCCTCAAACTTCCATAATGATGTACATTGAGGTAATGGTTCCTCAGTCACACAGCCTGTTAATCCAGTTAAAGCTATGTAACTCTTTTAGTTTATTCTTAGCTAAAAACATATGTGCTCATTAATGCATGTTTACTTCGTTCAAGTAATAAAGTATTCTCGTTAGTGTATAATATGCCACTGAAAATACATATGGGTAAGGGGTTCTTATGTCGGTCGCCATGTTGCCCCTCCATCTTGAAAGTACATTAGCCAAAGAGGGACATACCCGTTAATTCAAGCTTCGCCTTTCGCGTTTACGTTTGAGTTAACACTCATGAACGAGGTCGAACTGGAAGCCATGTTAATCTTGGACTACACTGGTCACCGTAGGAGTTAAAACGAAATCGGAATTGAGAGGAACAGAATATTCAGAAACAGAATATATGAATATTCACTGGATGGTCATATACCTTTTCACCACTAGATGGAGGTAAAAATCACACAGTGTAGCTTTAAGTTAGGAGCTATAAATACTATAATACTATAAAAAGTGTTGTGCTAGCGAGCATATCCGACAAACCGTTCAGTGATTATCCCTCCACGTGCCATTGGGTTGCTGACCCCTGGTAAATACAATTTAAAAACAAAAATCACCTAAATGAAACAATTATTTAAAAGAAATGATTTTTGAATGTTATGTGATGTCCAATCTCTGTCAGCACTTCTGCAGCATGTTCCACACAGTGTCAAATTTAGCATGTTGTGACCAAAAAAAAAAAAGAAAAGATTGCATTAAACTGTTTTCATACGTCACATTTCCCATAATCCATTGGATGGTCAGGGCACCACAGCAGATGCACTCTTAGACACCTCTTTCCATTATGGTGGTTCTTGGCCAGGACTTGCGTCTTAGCAAATCAGGCCCATTCCATCATTTCATATTATCTGCCTTTGTCCTCGGTCTCCCTCTCCTTCTTGTACCTTCAACCGGAGAATCGTTTTGAGAATCGTTTTCAGCCTGGAGATTCCAGTGGCGTGGCAATACAAAATACAATTCCCTTCTTTTGACTTTTACCAGGAGTGCTTCATTTGGTCCAGAATGGTTTGATTTTTTCATATGTTCTAGAAATAACCATACCCATTCTAGCTGTTACACTTCTTTAAAAGTCATTTTAAAAAATGGCCAGCACCAATATGCACAAGCAGTAACCAAGACAGAACAGGAACAATCGTTCACAGTGGAAACCTGTAGCAAGTGCCAGAAATCATAAGATTGTGTGCGTCAACAAAATGACCCACAATGCGTGCTCCACTGCCCAGCCCCGCTGCGATCACTGACTAAGCCAGTCCTTTATTGCCAATGACTCAGCACCACTAGCAGCAGGCAAACATACTCATGTTACTGTACAGAACACGACAGCCTTGTCCTTGACTTGTTTCATCACCCATATTGCTACAGCTTGACGTATTAAATATAAAAATCAAACTGTCCAGTACAGAACTGCCTTATGTCCTGCAATCCAAATAAAAAGCTGCTTACTAGCTACTATTTACTTCATGAGACCATCGATTCGTCACCTTTTAAAATCACCTTGCTTCCCAGCTGATAGAATCCTGCTCTAATCCACTCAATTACTGTATGAATCTGTGGTAATGCAGACTGCTCCATAATGTCTATAGGTTTGTGTGTAAGAGTAAATACAGGTACTCCTGAGGTTTAAGGGCAAAATCCCCAAGCTTCATCATGCGTCTGCACTATTGTTGTGTACATCCAGCCTGTCAGGAACCTGTCTGCATCAGCATAATTGCTGCATGTTGAGTCACTGTGTCAAATGTGAACTCATACAATTGGTAGAACTGTTTTTAGCGATTGCATTGTTCATAGAAAATGATGCAGCTTTGGCAAAATAATTAAATTTACAGTGAATTAATTTTATGAGAAGTTCATGCAATAAACTGTTCCGCAGTAATCCGGTCTAATTCAGCCGATTTTCATTGCTAAATCACTTAATTTAAACAATTCGTTTTGTATTTAGAAAGTGCACTGGAATTACACGACACTGCTCATAGGAAATAAAATCAACAAGCTCCATAAACAATATTACAGGATTGATTTTATCTTTTTGCGCTGTAGTGGACACATTGTAACCCACGCTGACATTCAGACCAGTGTTGTTTCACGATCCACTAACCAGCAAACACAATGTTCATTTAACTTTAGTATTTGAATTCTGTCATTTTTGGGGGGGGGGGAATCAAATAACTTTTATGGTTGAGAAAAATCAAACCAAAAAAGAAGTTTAATTACAGGGAGGTTATTTTTAAATACAGGGTGATAGCTGCAATAACCTAAAAATAACTCACACAGAACATTCCCTAATGGTTATTGCTTTATAAACTACAGTATAATGTAATGTTCCTATAACATTGCAGTAAGGAGGTTGTTTTTAAATCTAAAATACAGAACGTTCCCTAATGGTTATTTTTAGGTTATTATTTTATAATGTAAACTTACCTTTCTATTAAAACCTTGCAGATGTTTTTGTTTAATGACGTATACCGAGCTCTGAAATTAGTTTAGTAAAGATTTAATCAAATGAAGCAGAAATTAGATCAATCAAAACATGTTATAATGATCAGATGAATCCAACTTTGTGTTAAGATTTCCAGAATCCAGGATTTAACCAGGGTTAAAGGGTTAGTTCACCCAAAAATGAAAATTCTGTCAGTATTTACTCACCCTCATGTTGTTCCAAATGTGTTTATTTGTTCTTCTGAACACAAAGGAAGATATTTGGAAGAATGTTTTAATCAAACAGATCTCATTCCCCATTGACTACCATAGGAAAAAATACATACTATGGTAGTCAATGGGGAATGAGATCTGTTTGATTAAAACATTCTTCCAAATATCTTCCTTTGTGTTCAGCAGAACAAATAAACACATAGAGGTTTGGAACAACATGAGGGTGAGTAAATACTGACAGAATTTTCATTTTTTGGGTGAACTAACCCTTTAAAGGAGTAGTTCACTTTTAAAAAAAAAACTTTTGCTGATAATTTACTCACCCCATGTCATCCAAGATGTCCATGTCTTTCTTTCTTCAGTTGAAAAGAAATCAAGGTTTTAGATGAAAATATTCCAGCATTTTTCTCATAATGGACTTCAATGGTAACCAAATGGTTCAAGGTCCAAATGAGAGTTTCAGTGCAAACTGTTCAACAGGGTTTAAAAGACACCAGCCGATGAATAAGGGTCTTACCTAGAAACGATCGAAACGATCAGTCATTTAAAAAATAAATAAAAAAGTTTAAGTTTTATAAGCACAAATGCTCGCCTTGCACTGTTCTGTGAATAACGTTCGTGACTCTCCTGTTCAAACTCGTTCATCAAAATGAACAAATCTTTTTTCGAGTCATGACTCGAAGGGTCCTAGACAAGACCCTTATTCATCGTCTGGTGTCTGGTTTAAAGCCCTTTGAAGCTGCACTGAAACTCTCCATTGGACCTTGAACCGTTTGGTTCCCAATGAAGTCCGTTATATGGAGAAAATCCTGGAATGTTTTCATCAAAAACCTTAATTTCTTTTCAGCTGAAGAAAGAAAGACGTGGACATCTTGGATGACATGGGGGTGAGTAAATTATCAGCAAAGTTTTTTTTTTTTTAAAGTGAACTACTCCTTTAAGAGTGTGAAAAGCACAGAAATCATAAATTTGTGGGTTTGTTTCTGCCTTCGTTTACTATGCGCACTAGTGTTATTTAAAAATGAACGGTCATTTAGTTTTATTGGCTGAATTGACATTCGTTTATCAATCTCTTTATTGAATAAATTAGCAATATCACACATTGCATGCAAACCCAGATATCACAAATACGTCTGCAAGATGTCTGTTAAAGATCACTTAATCTGGAAAGCATCTGTTGTTTACTAACATCTGATAGACATCTTTAAGATGTCAGTTTAACATACATTCATCATTACATCTTAAAGACATCTTCTAAACATCTATCTGACAGGAAACGTCCTATGGACGTATTGCAGATGAGCAAACACTCTTAAAAAATACTCTTCAGATGTAATCACACACATCAAATAGACTTCTCTGCACGATGTACGTGTGGGAATAGTTTTTTCTGGTTCTAGAATCTGATTGGATCTGATAGCCTTTTTCCAGCCATCTAATAAATATGACCTTTCTTAATACCAAGTATAATGGCATATATAAAATAACGTTATTAAAGTAGTTTTTCCTTTTATATTTTCCAATATTATTAAAGTAGTTTTTCCTTTTATATTTTCCATTTTAATTACAGATTTAGTTAATGTGTTGTGCATTTTTGTCCTTCATGTTAGTTTTTTGGTACATTCATTTGGATTTCAGTTTGAGTAATTTTAGCACATTTAACTAAACGAAAATGAGGAATGTTTCATTGGCATTTAGCTGAAATAAAAATATATTTAAAAGTTTTTATATTCAGTTAACGTTTATTTTATTTAAATAACGAAAATGTTTTAATGGTAACTGATTCAGACAAGAGTGAATGAAGGTATTCAAATGAATAAATAAACAAGAGTAGGCTATTCTTCATTAAGTCGAGTATACCAGTGTAGCCTACAGAAATTGACATACAAAAATAAACCAAAATATTAATTGGAGGAACAAGCCACGGTCCCCTATATTGTACTGCACTACTATTGTACTGTAACACTGTATTAGGCTAGCTACCTTATTCCGGAGTGTTTTGATCGTTGCTGCTTTTATTTGCAAGATAATTCTCCATAAAGGATTAATGATGTACGTCCTTGTACGTCGGCGTTTTGAAATAAAATCTGCTCTACATGCATGGTAGGGAAATTACTTACGCCAGAGGTGCCACCGCACTCTTCTCCTCTCCTGTACTGTACTGTACTCGGTCAGGTCCTCTTCATGTTCATCGCAGTGTAACACAATAGTAGGCTAGCAGTGTGATGCTGCCACTGCTGTGAGCGGGGATCTCTATTTACAAACTCGCACGACTTTGGCCACACCCCTGCTCAACACGCGTCCATATGGCAAGCTGTTTAAACATTTATTCCATTAAAGTCGGCATGAAATAGAGTGGCTAAATTACGACGTCACTCTGTAGGCCAAAACGTGGAAGTGAGTTAGCATTTTAGCACTCCCTGTTTCCTCGCTCTAAAGTCTATGGGATTTTTGAATGGGTTTTTGCTAAATTGGCTGAAATAAGGTCTGTGTTGGAAAAAGCCACTAAATATTTTCATGTTTTGATCTGACATAGAACGCACAGTTATAACCAGATTGTGGTTTTATAAAACTTAATTGTGTCTGCTTGTGTTTTTTTTAAAAACTTTATATAGGCTTCAAAATATATACATTTTGGATTAACTTGTAAAGATTATCTTGATAGACAAAACGTGTAAGGCTCACAACCAGTGGCGGTTCTTCTTTGAATTACACCCAGGGCGAGACCTCCTTCGAGACCTCCTTCGATCTATACCACGAGTGTCATTTCTCGTGGCATTTATACGCCAAAAGTGTTTTTTTCGTGTATATGGTACGCACTAAAAAACCCTGGGTTAGGTTTAGGGGGGAGGGGAGTTCGTGCGTATTATACGCAAAAAAGTGCGTATCATATGTACGCGAAAATCGCGTGCCATATACACGCAAAAACAGTTTTTGGCGTATAAATGCCACGAGAAATGACATTCGTGCCCTAGGTACGAACTTTCATGAGATCGGCCTGATTTGAAACATAGAGGATTTGAAATAACGACCTCGAGCGCACAAAAGACGCGATACGTGAACTAATCAGGAGATTCCCTTGACATCGCTTCTGCGCACGGCACCTTCTCAGCAAGCAGGGCGCCATTGCCAATAATTGAATCGAAATGATAAAAAATAGAAAAACTTCGTGGCACAGAGTATTTTTTTAACTGCTCGTGCCGCCCCCCATGTGACATGAGGAAATGCCGCCCCGGGCGACTGCCCGGTTCGCCCGTGCCTAGAACCGCTACTGCTCACAACTCTTTGTTAAAGGGATACTCCACTTTTTTTTTGGAAATACGCTCATTTTACAACTCCCCCAGAGTAAAACTGTTGAGTTTTACCTTTTTTGAATCCATTCAGCCGATCTCCGGTTCTGGCGGTACCACTTTTAGCATAGCTTAGCATACATCATTGAAGAGCACAAGACCATTAGCATTTCTTCCAAAAAAATATTACCAAAGTGTTTCGATATTTTCCTATTTAAAACTTGACTCTTCTATAGTTACATCGTGCAATAAGAGAGACGGAAAATGTAAAGTTGCGATTTTCTAGGCTGATATGACTAGGAACTATACTCTCATTCCAATGTAATAATCAGGAAACTTCACTGTCGTACCATGAGCGCAGCAGGCGTAATGTTATGACACAGCACCTGAAAATAGTGCCCAGCTTCCAACGTGAGTCGTGACCGGGACTAAGTTTGTGTAGTCATCACGCCTGCTGCACTCATGGTACGGCAGTAAAGTTTCCTGATTATTACGCAGGAACTGCATATCAGCCTAGAAAATCACAACTTTACATTTGGTAAAGTCTGTCTTAGTGCACGATGTAACTATAGAAGAGTCAATTTTTAAATAGGAAAAATATCGAAACAAATATCGAAACACTAAATACACTGTAATTTTTTCGGGAGAAATGCTAATGGTCTTGTGCACTTGAATGATGTATGCTAAGTATGCTAAAAGTGGTACCGCCAGAACTGGAGATCAGCTGAATGGATTCAAAAAAGGGGGAGTTGTAAAATGAACATATTTCCAAAAAAAGTGGAGTATCCCTTTAAACACAGATCTTATTATTTATTTTTTTTTGTGTGCAATTTTCAAAAAGTCTATGGGGAAAATACATAGCTTTTTGATCGAGGGAACCCATGTGCTTCTAGCTTCTGAGTTGTCCTACAAAGTGACGTCATCACTTCGGCACTCTATGGAAGTTGCAATTCAGTTTTCTTCCTTATTTGTGCCATATATCCGAGTGAACTGGCTTCTTGAACAAGAACAAATTTAGGGCAGGATTTGATTTTGTCAGTTGTGAATTTACTGGATTGTTGTTGTTTGCTATTGTTGCAATCATTGTTGATCTCATGTGAGTGAATGGTTATCTCACGCCAGTAAACACTTGATCAGAGAAGAGATGTCCTCGGGAGGCAGGGGTTCCCTTAGAAAACAAAAGGATCTGGGCTACAGCATTACGGTAGGCCTCTAGCCCAGATAAAACCTTTTTAGCTTCCCGACAATTATTTATGTAAAAATGTATCTTGTCGAGAAGAAAACACAGTACTTACTCAAAGTTCATTTTCGAGAACGGTCACTTCGTATTGCATTGCTAAAATGCTGCGTTGAAACTCCTTTCCTCGAGAATATTGAAGCCTATATTTTAAAACGCAGTGCAGATGCACAGCTAGCACAGTAAAGCAAATAGCTCTCACCCATTTGGTTGTGCTCCAGCAACTGCAAATCCTATGGCGAAGTGGTTCAGACATGTGAACCAATCAAGCAGCTTCGTGCCTAGGCACGTCAGAGACTGTCAGAATGGGTGTGGCTTATGGCTATATAAGCCCACCACTTCGCCATATTATCAGATTTAATCTCCTTCAGCGACCTTTCACGTCTCTGCCTCATCCCGAAGTCTTCGCTGTGGAATCAAGCCATCTCAGCTAGAACGAGCCCTTGTATACAGCGGACAGCATCTTCTTCACTCACCTAGAAGCCCCTTCTCTTCTGTCACCATTCTCCTATGGCCATCCGGCAAACACACATCTTTTCTCTGCTAACTGTTTGCTCGCCATTGCGACACAGTTTTCTAAAAGAGCAATTTTTTGGAGATTGCGAGCGTTGTTCCAAATGCCTCACTCTCCCTGCACCTCGTGCGGATCCCTTCTGCATGAGGCGGACGGGCACACGGAGTGCCCCACGTGCCTGGGAGCCGCCCACGTGGAAGCTGCACTCTCTGCCGGAAGTTTGCATATCTCTTTGCTGTGGATGCGGTTAACTCTCTTCAAGGAAGACACCTTTCTTCCCTGAGATACATGAAGAGCTTACAAAGTCATGGCGCTCTTTACTCAGTGCACACAAGCTCTTTTACTTCCGTGATGTTCTCTTCTGTTGATAGCGCCACGGAAAAAGGATACGAGTAGCTGCCACCTCTCGAAGATGCAGTCACCGTGCATCTCTGCCCGCCCACTGCTGCTGGATGGAGAACTAGAGTAGGTTTGTCCCATAGGGGCTAGGGCCCACTCCCAAAGAGGCATGGCTACCTTTAGGCATACCAATTGAAGACATATGTGCAGTGGCCGGCTGGTCCTCGCTGTCCACATTTGTTGGATTCTACAACATGGAGGTAGCTTGCTTGCAAGCTTGAGTCCTCTCCATATGATAAGTAGTCTTTCAGTCTCTAACACGATTTACTGTCCATAAGCACAAGTCTGTCCTAGGAAGTAATACTGTTACCTCAGGTGCTCTGGCCCCTCTGGGGCTTTTATAAGGGTTTGGAATGGAGTCAGTTGCTAATAGTGTGGCGTTTTACATTGCGTCCCCACTGCGTATTAGCTACGCGATACGAGGTGACCCTTCTCGAAAGGCAACGTACTAGGTTACTAACATAACCTTGGTTCCCTGAGAGTAGGGAACAAGTATTGTGTAGCCTGCCGCACTATTGCAATCTGTCAGGTTTTTCCCCCCCGCTTCAGTTGATTTAACCTGATGCTATGGCGAAGTTGTGGGCTTATATAGCCATAAGACACACCATTCTGGCGTGCTTAGGCACGAAGCTGCCTGATTGGTTCACGCGTCTGAGCCGCTTCGCTATAGGATGTGCAGATGCTGGAGCACAGCTGATGGGCGAGCTAGACACTCTACTGTGCTTGCTGTGTAGCTGCAGCTCAGGGAAATGAGTTTCCCCACAGCCTATTAGCTAAGCAATACTCGTTCTCTACAGGGAACCGAGGTTACGTTAGTAATCAAATATGTTCTCTACTTAGCCTACCCTTGCATGACCGACCCTACACGTTGATATTCGGATCTGTTCACATACTCAGACTGGGAATCATGCATTTGTTTGGCACCATTATTAATGCCTAAATTAGTCTGTAGCGGTCAGACGGTCCAGCTGTGGTACAATTAATTGCAAGAGGAATGTTTGGAAATGTAAACTTATATTTCCTACTGGCACACTAGCAAAAGATATAAATAATGCTTAAAAAATGTCTTACTTTTCCACAGAACTATATATAAATACATACATAAACACACAAACATGCTGTACATATAAAAATCTACGATACATCTTTGTATAAAGCATCAGAAAATGGACATTGGATTAAATAAGTAAATGTCCATGAATGTAAGATATGGTAGCGTTTGTTCAAAATGTTTTCTGGGACCTTTCAAGGTTCAAATCCAGTGGTCAATGTTTTTTTTTTTTTTTGTCTTGGTATGTTTTTTTTTTAATTCACTGCCATTACTTTGCCCGACTGATGGTAAAGTCACATGACTGAAACAGATGAATAATATAGTTTAAGGAATAAAAGGCATGCCATACTTCTGGCCCATTCGCTCATGCACATTCATCAAAATACTGTTTTCACTAATTCATATGAATGTTTTTCCACACCCATTTTTCTGAAACATGACCATCCTCCTCTTGCCAGAATTCATATCCATGTAAACATGTTCAACGTATTACAATCAATATCTGTAACAATATCTATCTGTATAACACACAAATATATAATGCGAGTTAACAGAGCTCTTGTAAATTGTGAAAGAACATATCGATTACAGTACATCAAGAGTACATGAAGTCTCTGCGCTGTCCTAAATTACTGAGAAGACACATGCTGTACAGTACTGTCAGCATATCAATGGTTGCTTCAATAAAGCAAAACTCTGTATTGTGAATGCCACGGTTACCATTTAAATGTTAACTAAATGGTGAGAGTCTAATCCAGGACCAAAATCAGGACATTCTCAACTGCAGAGTAATTGGCATCATAATCCAAATCAAATTGTGATTTTATAAGCAGTGTGAATCATGATAGATGAAAATGCATGCTTAAGTTATTCATAGTAAGACACAATGTGAAGGCCGAAATTACAGAAAGTCGTTCTCACTTTGGATTGTGGGAAACTGAACCGTTTACATTTCAGTAAACAACGAAAGGACAAAGCAAAGCAGAATGTTTGGCTTACAGCCCAATGCTTCTTATGTTAACATGCTTCAATTGTCACAAAATAGATCAGAGTAGTGTACTCAGATCAGTTTCATTTCAGAAACTTTCAAATTTGTGCAATAACACAAGGGTCAGTCGTTGTGGTGAAAACTGGAACCAGCCAGCGGTAAGAGGATAATGTCAAGTCTATGTTTGACACCCCGCACTATTGCCATTCCAAAGCTCCAGGGGCCTGACGGATCAGAATACACACACCGCATGTTCTTTCTTGAAGAAATAAACATCAAACTGTTTGAGGAAAAACTGTTTAAAAATGTATAGTCGATCCATAGAATAATTGCGAATAGCAGTTTGACCGACTGTAGCGCTGAAGAGCAATACGTTAGCGCATACTCCACATTTCCATTGCTTACAAAGAGGTTAATGGGGAATATACCACTGGGAAATGGCTCATTAACGGCTATGTTGGGCTGTAGCGATGACTGACACACATTAGCATTTTTTATTCAAAGAAAACCAGAAAGCCTTACAATAGCGAGATCTTTTATATCTTTTCAGTCAGACACCACCTGCATTACAACAAACAACCATATAACAATTACATATATTTTTTAAATCTTAATTTACATGACGCTGCTTCCAAACAATTCATTTCATTTTTATAAAATTATAAAATCATCTTTATATATGTACATACAAACACATGGATGTAAAAATCCACAGCTCTTGCATTTCTTAATAAAACGATTCATTCATTTATACCATCGCTGATAGAGGGGCGCATGCCAGCACTGCTAGCAAAAGAGAAACCCATTCTTGATATAAATGACATTAATTGTACAGACAAAAGATGAGGTGATCAAGTACTGGGGTTAGATCTGCCGTAATGGCACAAAGAAGGATTTTAAGACAGCGGACAGGGCCAGAGGACAGACTCGGAGCTGGATATCTGGGCGGCAGCGGTGAGCGAGTGAAGCTTCTCTCTTAAAACTCAGGCACTTGGGCATATCGGTCTGAATCGCTACCGTCCCGGATCAGGTCTACACGGAGAGCGAGCTCCTTGAAGGTTGGCCGAAGACTGAGATCGTTGTCCCAGCATTCCTGCATGATCTCGCACATCTGAAAGAATTCAAAAAGTCAGTGTTTAACAAGACCTGCTTTTCAAAGACTGGTTTTTGACCTGAATTATTTATCATTTACACAATTATACACAACCATTCAAAAGCTTTTGCACAGTGAGATTTTTTAAAAAGAGATAAAATAAGTCTCTTATGCTCAGCAGGGCTGCATTTATTTGATCAAAAATTCAATAAAACAGTAATATTGTGAAATATTATTACAATTGAAATGACTATGTTCGATTGTAAAATGTAATGAGTAACCAGAGGTGGGAGTGAGTCACTAAATCTTGAGCTTAGAATTATAAGGTTCTATCTCCGTTTAGGGTAGTTCTGAGATATTGAGCATCAAAGTTTTTTACATCCCAGCTGGCAAAACTGTTTTGTCGTATAATCTTCTATTATCGCTTTATCTATTAATCTTTTTTTTATTTTTTACAAAAATAACACCACACAGGCATTAATAAACACCTAACGGATCGGATTATGTCAAAAACTCAATTTCGACCAAAAGTGGAGATAGAACCTTATAATTCTAAGCTCACGAAATGCAAGTCTAAAGTCAAGTCAAAGTCTTAACATTGCAAGTCAAAGTCAAGTCATTCTGTTGTTAAGGGTCAAGTCAAGTCATACTCTTTGTCAAGTCAAGTTGCAACTTTGTCATCAAGTCATCCCAAGTCGCACACATTTTTTAACTCTGGGACTTTTATTACTTTATTTAGACACAGAGGGCTGATGGGTTACAGAAATAAATCAATTGTGTGTAATAAATAAAATACAATTAAGAAGGACTTTAAATGCTCTAAACTACAAATAAATTAAATGAACACAAGTAAACAAGAATTACTACAACTTTTCCCCCCATCTTGCAAAAAAAAACAGAAAAAAAAAAGATATTGCATTCTAAATTAGTACTGTATGCCAAAGATTGTATGTTCTTACTCAAAATTTCCATACATTATATTTTGTGTTATGGGATCAAATCACCTGGATATTTAAAGAAAACAAATCTAATCATTTAAATGATTTAAACCCGGCTATTTTTTTAATACATGGGTTGTTATAACTGACGTTCTCAACTACTTTCTATATTACTTTCTCCCGCCCGCAACATTTATGTTTCGTCCCACTCCCGTCTGCAAAAAACTTTTTTCTGTATCTCCAAATACTTAAGTTAGCCTACGTGTCGCCACCAAACACATCAGCATAAATGCTTCTGATAAATTATTTGTTATTAAGCCATTAACAAACCATATAAGCAAGCAGATCCTGTGCGCATGTTTTGGCATGACTGTGCACTCCCTTAATAATTCCTAAAAAGCTGACAGTTCATCACGATCTCACACATCTGTTATTATTAATCAAGCTTTCATAACATATATACTTTGTTTGTTATAATTAGACTTTTTGTTCAGTGCTGAATTCTGTCTGCTGGCAAATCCTCTGTTTTGAGCGGTGAGGGAAGTCTATCGCAAATGCTTCTGATTGGCCATTGCGTTCAAGAAAATAACATACGTCTGTGATTGGCTACATCACTCCACACTTTATTCTCCCTCAACCCGCACAAACAGATTGCATT
This sequence comes from Pimephales promelas, assembly GCF_016745375.1. The sequence continues at coordinate 3,678,668 of NW_024121987.1, forward strand.
ACCACCCGCGTTCCCTCTTATGACGCATAAAAAAATAAAATCACAATCATTTTCCGAGTCAAGTCTAAAGTCACAAGGAGCAAGTCTAAAGTCAAGTCGAGAATTTTCAGAGATCTAGACAAGTCCAGAAAATTGTGACTGGACTCATATGACTGGAGTCTCCCACCTTTGTGTATTCCTGTGATCAAAGCTGAATTTTCAGCTTCATTACTCCAGTTTTCAGTGACGCATGATCTTTCAGAAATCATTATAATAGAACCTTTTCACAGACTGTGATGACGTGTTTCTACAGTTTTTAATATTTACATTTTCGAAAAAATGTAGTACAGTTTGACACTGTGTTGAATGTGTTCTGAGATCTGGTACCTCTGAGGGACAGCCCATAGGTAGGGGTAAACGGTTTCCTCTTTTCAAGAGTTCAATGAGATGATAGACTATCGTTTGTCCCTGCTTGTCACCACCCATCATACTCAGGAACACCTGAACACAACAAAATAGAGCTTCTTATTTAACAGTTATTCTATGTAGTGTCGTTGACAGGTTCTTTGGACATGTCCTGTGTGATTTACATAGCCAAAGCAATTCAAAGAAGCAACTGTTAAATGTCCAGAAAACAAAACAAGAAATGGCAAAGAACAGCTGTGATCCTTACTGTAGGTGGACTACAGAGCTTGTCGCTGTATGTAAAGAGTTCATACAGAACCACTCCAAAACTCCAGACGTCAGACGCTACTGAGAACTTACTCTCAGTAAGAGACTCGGGCGCATACCTGTGACAACAAACACTGAGGTTTAGAACAACGCGTCTAACAAAATATATGACTGACTTTGCTGATGATCTTTTGTATTCTAACGAAACACGAAAGTCATACAGGTTTGAATGAAAAACAAAAATACCAGAAAATTGGACTCTCTCCAGGTTCTTTAACTTTGTAGTACTCTTTGTCCTGAGGTAAAACCTTGGTCAAGCCAAAGTCACCGATCTTCACCCTGAACTCACTCTCCACTAGGATGTTTCGTGTGGCCAGGTCTCTGTGAATGTACCGCTTTGTCGCAAGGTATTCCATTCCCTGTGGAGACGTAGCAGACGTGACAATTTCAGGAGATTCAAGACTAGGGTTGGGTTTCTTTTCCGATTCTTATCAATTCCTAATTTCGATTCTGATATGGTAAAAAACAACAACCATATAAAGTCTATCATTCACATTTATTTTAGGTCTTATTTAAACATTTTATTGTAGCTGAATACCATAAACAAAAACAATAAGCTAAAGAACAGTAACACAAGGAACGTTTATCTATGGTTAAAAAATAACATAGCGAAAACAACTAGCATAACTATAATAAAAATTAAAAAAAAATGCTGTTTTATAAGAGAAGTCAACAGGTATGATTTAGTTTATGGCATTTCTCATTCATTTCTATTTTTAATCAGGTTTGGAGCTAAAGTCTGCAGAAAAGAGGATCTCGAAGGACAGTGTTGAGAACCCCTGTTAAGCCTTGTTCACACTACATGATTTTAAAACGTCGGGCTGAACTGTGCGGTTCACACTACATGACTTGCTCTCAGTGAAATCAGGAGTGTTCAAGTTGTTTAGCTGTTCACACCACACAACACAGCGTGATTGATCCACAACAGGAGGTAACTCACTACACGAGTTAACAACGCACTACATAGAGATACAACCACCATCGGAGGATAAGAGCAAATCATTTGTGACTCAATGAGAGCTGTTTTAGTACTATGGTACGGTCTAAATCCTGAAAATAATCAAATAAATAATGAGTTGACAACAACTCTGTCACCCAACGATTCTATCTTGTCTACAAACCACGTTGTCACGAAAAAACACGCAATAAATAAATAAATAAATATTGCGCCAATACCCAGCAAAGAAGAGAACACAACACATGAATATGGACATCAGACAGAAACTAGTGCTGCACACTTTTGGCGCGACGATCTGCTCTGAGGAAAAAAATGCAAAAAAAAAAAAGAAGAAAAACTAAGATTTACCTGGTGTCCTCAACCCATGCGTTGCTATGATTGGCTGTACTCATGACATCACTGAGTTTGAGTCGCGCGACGGCTCTGGATATCTAGCAGGCTAGATATTTTTCTGGGCTCGGCGACGCGTCTGTGAGCGTTTTCGCTGCGTTGTTGGCTCTTTCATACTAACAGATCCGCTAATCCCCCGCGATAACACCCTGACCTGTCTGCGAGCTCAACGATTTGCAAATCGGGCTTAAAATCCTGTAGTGTGAACTTAGCATTAGAGCTTGGCATAAATACAAAAGTGTATATTAATTTTAAAAATGCATAATAAAGATTCTTAAGATTTTCTTAAGGAATCTTAAGATTTTAATTTACATGACATTATCAGGTCTATAAGGGGGCTTTTACACTGGGCGCGTTTGTTCCCGGTGCCCCCCGCAACGTTGGTCTGGTTTCACACTCAACTTGATTCTACCGAACCCTGGTGCGCTTGCGTGCATATTACGTCATCGCAAAAGTGCACGGCGCATGATAGAAAACAGAACGCGAGTCAATATTGTGTTTTTATTAATTTGGTGCTATTATGCACAGTTGAGTGACCAATACAGGTTTACGGTGCATGCGTCACAGCAGCAACCAAACTCAGACCACAGTCTCGGGTTCGGTACCCCAGTGCGCACCCGGATCCCATGACAGCGTACACAACTTCACATTAGTGATTTTTCATGCCACGTTCCAAATTAAACTGCCAGTGTGAAAGCCCCAAATCACACTTTTTCGTATATGTTTTTTTTTTTTAAAAGGGCAAAGGGAATACTGGTTTTTCAATTTACCTTATTCTAAAGCTTTTTTTTGTCTCATTTCAAATCCTATTTTCATCTTGAGGCCCCCTGGTTGAGAACCACTGGTACAAGAAGAAAGGTTTTTATTACCTTGCATATTTGAGATGCATAATGCACAAGTTTCTTGTGGTCAATCCTGTCTCTGTTCTTGTTGAGATAGTCTCGTAGACTTCCGTAAGGCAGGTACTCCATAATCAGTCGAAGGTTTCTCCTTCCTGAGAGAACAAGACATTACGATAGAGCTTGCAATAAGCCGAGATTTAAGACAGAAGCAGTTATGCAATGTATTAAAAATTAAAAATCAGAGTGCTCAATAACTGGATGCACACGGTTTTAAAAATGATGCACATGTTTGGGGGTTCTCCTCTGGTTCGGATTCAAATCTCCTTGAGACAAGAGCTGGGTTTGGTGCATTTATGGAAGTAAAACATTAATCCACAATGCAGGATAATGCAACATACCAAATGTTTTAAGCATTATCATCTGACCAAGATGATTCAAGCACTTCTAGACAGATGCAAGTTTTAATGTCAAATTACAAAATAAGTTTAGTTATTAAATTTGCAACTAAATGAAAGCGTAGAAGAAAACTGAATGACAGCCAATACATTATTGATTGGACGAAGGCTGATCTAAATGCAAGCTTGTGGAAGTAATTTCACAAGAAGATTTTTTGATTTAAAAAAAAAAAATTGCAAGGTTTAAAAAATAAAGCATATACATGGATAAATTGTTAAAAATAAAATCAATAACATTTGAATTTCAATGAATTCCAACATGCATTAAAAATGCATTAATTTCATTTCATTGCTTGTCTGGAATCAAACTTTGTCAAATCATACAGTTGAACCAAGTGTAAGAGCATATGCCAATGCATCTGACAGCACTACATTTTCAAGAAATTTGAATTTAGGCAATCGTAACAAAGTCTGATCTTTTACTGGAAATCAAATCAACCAAATCAACACAGGAGGGTGTGGAAAACGTTTAAAAGATGACGCATGTAAAGCAACAAGAGATTTCATGACAAGTCGCATACCTGCACCGTAGCACACGCCTTTATATTTCACAATGTTCTCATGCTGGAGGGATTTGAGGATCTCGATTTCCCGCTCAAAGTCACGGATGTGTTCAGTGGTGCTGTGTTGCAATTTTTTCACTGCCACCACCTCACCGGTGTTGTCCTGCAGGGGATCATACCTGCACATTTCCACACTGCCAAAATTTCCCTGGATACAAGAGATAGATACTGTGGTTAGCACACATTATTATTATAATTTTTATACTATTTTCCAGATACTGTGGCAATTGAAAAAAAAAAAGTATGTCATAAATAAAAAAATGTTTTTTGTAAAGCTACACTTGATTCTCCCCTTTAAGCATTAAAGAAAAATGAAGCAATTCGACAATTCACACATGCAAAATAATTAAAATGTTTGGGGTTGGTAAAACGTGACAGTAATGTTGTTAGATATTATTACAACTTAAAATAACTGTTTTATTTTAATATATTTTAAAAAAATTTAGCAGCTGCCCTCGACTAAAGATTTTTCCAGTCCACTAGTAGTCGTTCAATTAAAGGAGTAGTTCACTTTTGAAAAAAACTTTTGCTGATAATTTACTCACACCCATGTCATCCAAGATGTCCATGTCATTCTTTCTTCAGTCGAAAAGAAATTAAAGGGTACATATCATGCTTTTAAATCATTTTTACTTATAAATCATACATTTGTGGTCTATATAAAACATAACTGCAATGGTCTGAATTCCTCATTCTGATGTGCTTCTGTGAGCAAGTTGTTTCGAAACGGCCCCTTTAAATAAAAAGGAGTTGCGTCTTTCCCCGCCCGCTATCCAGGTCGCTGAGTTCACGGTCGGTTCAACTCCCCCCGTTCGGCCATTATTGTAGTTTGATAAGAGATATACGATTACTATAGCTTCAAAGAACATTTTTATTCACACGTTAACAAAATGTCAACAACGAAAGACTTGTCCATCAAGCCTTACATATTCGAGCCAGAGTGAGCGAGTTGAAAAAGACGACGACAAACCTGCAGAACAACGTCTTCATATGGATGCAGTGGTATGCAAGTTAACTATGCTGTGTTATTAGTAAAAGTCGACTATTTCTCTTGTTAAAACAAGCACACTGACAAGATAAATGACTGCGGTCTGATCTTACCACTAAAAATCTGTATTGATAATAATATGATAACTTGCGTTTAGAAAGCGTCAGAAAACACAGCAGCTAAATGATAGAAGGAATTTACCCCCCGTTGAAATGGGGATCCTTGAAGTGCTTCAGGTCACTATATCCAACAACCGAACATTTTGACTTGCCTTCTCGTAACTTCTGCATCATTGAGCTTGCGCAACAAAATCGGAGCGAGAAATAATAATGGTGGATTGCTCGAAGTGTTGGACCGGTAGTCAATGTCCTTATTTGTCAGTTCCGCTGCAAATACGGTGACGTTGTAGTTCAAAAAACGTCATAGAAAACAGAAAAATCTGAACAGGTTGAAAAATATGACCAAAACAGAATATAAAGATATAAACGAAACACCTGAAGAGAATAATTTCATCTTTTCTGTACTTATAAACACTCCAAATATACAACAAAATGCATTTAAGGGCTAAAAAAGTGGATTTTGCATGATATGTACCCTTTAAGGTTTTTGATGAAAACATTCCAACATTTTTCTCCATATAATGCACTTCAGTGGGAACCAAACGGTTCAAGGTCCAAAAGACACATTCAGTGCAAACGGCAAACTGTTCAAAGGGCTTTAAACGATTCCAGACGATGAATAAGGGTCTTATCAAGCAAAACGATCGCTCATTTAATAAATAAATAACAAAGTTTACGTTTTATAAGCTCACATTGCTCTGTTCTGTGATGCACGTTTGTAACTCTCCTATTCGAACTCGTTCATTAAAATGAACGAATCTTTTTCCGAGTCATTTGGTTCATTCAACGAACGTATTGACGAACGAATATATATATATATATATATATACATACAAGCTGTTTATATATATATATATATATATATATTTTTTTTTTTTATGTATATATATATATATATATATAAATAGCTGCAAGTAGCAATGTAAGGGCCAAAGCCGGCGGCACCGGTGCCTTTAGGTAACTAAAGGAACCGGGGTTGCAGTGCCACCGGCTTGGGCCCGTCATCGCTGCTCGCATGTATATTTATTATTGATGTTGAAAACAGTTGTGCTGCTTAATAATTTTGTTGAAACCACAATACATTTTTTAGGACTCTTTGATGTTAGCATTTATTTGAAATATAAATCTTTTTGGTAATACTTTACTTGAAGGGGTGTGCATAAAACTGACATGACAGCTTCATAACCATGACATGACATATGTCTTGAATATGAAGTAGGGTTTATGCATGTTTATGACAACTGTCATTAAGTGTCTTTCGCTCAATAATGACATTTTGAATGCAAATATGGCATTGTTTAAGATGTCTTTGTTATGACACCTTGACATAAACCAATACATCATAACCTGTCAGAGTCTTTGTCATGACAACCTGACATAAACTTAAGTTAAACTGTCATGTGGATGGCTTTCACATTGGCTGTCATGAGGCCATTATAACTGTGTCATTAATTTTTCATGACCTCAACTACAGTGGTACTAATATAATTTGTCCATAAAAAGTTATAATGGCTTCATGGCAGCCAATGTCAAAACGTGCCGCCTGAATAATGTAATGTTAACCAATAAAGCTATGGTGGTTTCTTAAGTTTGATAATTAATCTGCTATGTCATGTTTATGACAGGTTGTGTTGTCTTAGTAATGTCAAGTTGTCATGACAGACACTGACAGGTTATGATGTATTGGTTTATGTCAAGGTGTCATAACAAAGACATCTCAAACAATGTCATATTTGCATTAAAAATGTCATAACCGATGGGAATGACAATTATTGACAGTTATGCTTAAAACTTCGGTCATATTCATAACATATGTCATGTCATGATTATGAAGGTGTCAAGTTAGTCTTATGCACACCCCTTCAAGTAAAGTGTTACCATCTTTTTCAACATTATAAATGATTTTGTCGTCACTTTTGATCAATGTATTGCATCCTTGCTGAATAAAATTATACATTTCTTACTGCCCCTAAACATTTGAATAGAAGTTAATATATAAATTAAGTGATCTACCTTGCCAAGCTGCTGCAGGAAAATGAGATGTCTCTCCTCAAACTGCACTGGCTCCTCTCTCTCAAACGCTCCAGTACTGAATCCAGATGCTCCTGCTCTGCTGGGTAAAATGTCACTCTCCTTCACGATCTCATAATCTGAGAACACATTTCATTACGCAACATTACACCACAAGTGGAAGAATGAGCAACCACACAAATAAATTGACATCAAAATGCCAGTGGGACCGGGTGTTTTACAGTGTGACTGTCCTGACCTGGGCAGAAGAGACTGTTGAGGTCTCGTATGATGGCTCTGAATGAAGGTCTGAATGTTGGCTCGTAGTGCATGCAGCTGTCGATCAGGTTAGCAAGCTCCGTCCACTTGGGAGCAGGTAGTTGGTGATGGTTTTCATAGAACAAGTGTTTCTGAATGGAGGATTACAAGAAATGTTCGTCAAGAGGTACGGATTATTTGTTTAATTAACAGCACTTTTGCACTAAAACAGGCTTTTTTGATAAATATTTACTGTATTAGTATACTGTGGACAAGTATTGCTTCACCTTGGAACTGTCCATGTTGGCAAGTGGCTTTTCTCCTCCGCTGCAAATCTCCCATAAAGTTGTCCCAAAGCTCCATTTGTCTGAGGCAAGACTCAGGTTTTTCGGATCTAAGATGCATTCAGGGGACACCCAGGGGATTCGCTCCACAAGAACTATAAAAATATTGAAAATGAACTTAAAATTTGTAAGACTAGAAAACTGGAACTGGTTGATTTAACCAGTCTGACCAGTGTCTTCTGAAGACAAAAGGACCTTGCTTGAACACCACACACACACTCTTGCAGAGGAAACTCACACAAGAATATACGTATATGGTTTTAATGTGAATGTGATAATCATTAAGGAGTGTTTGATATCATTTTGAAAGTCTCAGGGTGACTGTATAATAACGTCTCATTTCCAAAGAAGTAAAAGAAAGAGTAATAAGGTTTTTAAGAATATAGAAATATCTTGCACACAAAAGGATGTGTCTTTGAGTTAATCACCTTCTACTGTACCTTTTGTCTGAATGCAAATTCTCCTTCCCCCAGTAAGCATGGTGGGGGATTCAGTAACCTTGAGTGCTTAGATCAGGTAAATTTGGTGATTAGATCAGGTAAGATCTGGCTCTATTTAAGGGAAATGCACAAGAGTTCAAGGCTGCTATTCTGTATCAGATCAGCCCATGATGCTGTGTCTTCGAGGCCCAGCATTCATGTAGTTAATATGTTGGGTAAAGTTTCTTTGTTCTAAAAACATTTGATGGTTTGCTCTGATTATATTGTGGAACTGTAATAATACATTTACCTAACATAATAAATTGTTATGACTATTCTAACAGACTTTGACTTTATTTTCATTAGAGATAAAAGGAATAGTCAAGAATTAACGTATTAAATGATGCACAGATAGCATTGATAAACCCTTTTCATTTTATGGAGTCAGATGAAACAACTTAATAAAATGTGTTGCATTCAATTAAAAGTCACTTTGCCATGGAAAAGACGGAACACGCATGAAACCTTCACCACGAATCGAACTCCGCCATTGGATCGATTTCCTGCCCGACTTTACAAATTAAAAGCAAATATTTGAAAACAGACGTAACCCATTATCTACATCGAGACCCTCTAAGTTTTTTTAAATTGTTCATTTGTCTGATAAATTTGCACATGATAGTATATTTTTTTAAAAACACAGTCAACATTATTGCAGATTATTTTCTCCTAAAACTGCAGTGAAACAAAGACGGTCTCAAAGACGCAGTTTGAAATCACCCTTGTTTTCGATTTCACAAACGCTGTAACTATACCCGTCAACGTGCGGGCGGGTTTTATTATCATTAACTGCTCTGAAGCAAGGGGAGTCTCAAAAGAAGCCAGGTTATACCGACATACTTTTCTAGTGATATGACAAATCAGATACATTTAGCAATATAGCAGGTGAATTACGTAAATGATGTATCTTACGAAAATAATATGATGAACTATATGCCTTTCTCCACTGACGTTCTCAATTGTTCAAAGCATGAGGATACTGATTGTTAAAAGGCAGCTGTGTAACTCAGAGATGGCAAATGGGAACATGGATTGCGTAACATTAGCAACACATTATTAGCTGTTTGATAGCATAGTTAAGCGCCAAGGGCTAATCATAATAATTACCATTATGTCGGACATAGAGTGCATAAAACCCATAACCATTCCGATACAAGCGACTTTTAGACAAGCCTGTACAATCTGCTCTTCGGCTTCTTCTGAATCAGTTTCTGGTTCAAACATACTATGTGGTTGGATTAAACCAGTATTTCCACTTGCCATTGTGCAGTGTTTACCTCAGTAAAGTTGATGAGTGGATCAATTCTAAACTGGTGCGAGTGAGTTGAGGCAGGGCTAATTTGCATGTTCATTGATCTGCGTATACTAAATGATGCAAGGGTGTAGCTTTTTTTAAGGCATGAATTGTTTTGGTCAAAGATGAGTCTTTAGGGATAAAATTGTTGAATTAAATTAATAAACTCCCATTTGGCCTACTGTCATTTAATGTACATGTAAGTGGTTTTCATTTTAAGTTGTCGTTATATAGGCCATCGGCTCTTAAAACAATCCACATTTGAATGCTTTTGGGCCTTATTAACAACAAATCTTAAAGGGGATATTTCACCTCAAAATTAAAATTCTGTCATCATTTAATCACTTTTTCTTCTGTGGAATAATGTCTCTCTGTTTTTTGCTGTTTTGGGCCCCATTGACTGTCATTGTGTGTCCATAAAACAGCTAAAACGTTCTTCAAAATATCATCTTTTGTGTTCCACAGAGGAAAGTCTTGCGCGTTTTGAACAATATGAGGGTTCATAAATAACAGAATTTTTATTTTCATTTTTGGGTGAACCATCTCTTTCATCTAAGATGAAGTCTGCCCTCTACTGGTCAGTGTGCATGACAACAAGTAAAATACACTTCTGCCAAAATAGTTCTACTTTATGGTATCTTGTCACCAAAATTTGTTGTATAAACAGTCAACTCTGCATTTTGATGAGAAAAATGTCAAATGGCGACAGACATGCATCAACTGGAGTGAAGAAGTACCTGTTTCATTCTTACCTTTATAGACCAAAAAGTCAGAAAACAAAAAACATGATAGTATATTCGGAAATGTAAAATATGAGGAAGTGCAATGCTAGAGCTTTTATATAAACAGGTCACATGCTGCGTTCGTCCAATCAGTGACACTGACGCAACAAATACGGACAGTAACTGAGGGTTTAGGAATGTAAAGTGAGAAATGTCATATTATGAATACCCATGATTAATTGCTAAACATATGTAAATCATGACCAGTATGATGTGTGAAGCAAGATAACCCAGGTTTTCGTTGACCCATGGTTAACCATTTCAAGTGTGAAAAGCCCTTTTCTGTAAAATTGGTGGCTATGAACAGTTATTAAAAAATTATTAACCCTAAAAAAAACCTATCATTTTTCTTTCAGACGTATTAGCAGTTATTTGTTTTGTGTGGTAAGATTCAGTCATTATTCATTCACTTTACCATAGACAATAAGCGGAAAGTAGCGTTTGCTTCATGACCAGTTTGAAAGTTCTGTGTCATTGCCACTAGGAGGCCAAATATATAGAGATTGAAAAGATTCACACAAGTTCTCCAAAGAGCCTTCATGCTGTTCACTCACTCTCTCTGGGCAGCACTGTGATGCCGATGCCAGGGTCACTTAGTTTAATGAATGGAGGGTTTCCCAACGTCCTGTCCTCCTCCCTGATCAAAAGGATGTTTTTTGCACACACATTCCCATGAGCCAGATTCTTTTCCTCCTGAGTGTGAAAGAACGAAAGCATTAGTCTACTTGGCTCACTCACAATCCACATGGGCTATTCCTGAATTGTTGTGACTTCTTACCAAAAAAAGCATAGCCCAGGTAAGCTGCTTGGCCACTTCCAACTTCCACCGGATATTAACTGATATTGAGTTCTTGTTTTTCTTCAGGTATGTGTCCAATGACCCAAACTTCACAAATTCCTGCACCATGATGTCTAAGACAAAAAAACAATATCCACAAGCTCAAGTATGTGGTGGTAAATCATTTGGGTCGCATGTGAACGGTGTGAACACTTACTCTCGTCTCCGCACACACAGATACCGTAAGTCAACACCAGATGCTTGTGGGTGAGCTGGCTCATCATGCTGGCTGCCTCAAAGAAAGACTTACAGAGGGGATAAAAATTAAGAGACTGAAGAAACCACTACATTAGTTCTGCCCTACAAAGGCTTAAGTGCAGTAACTACGCAAACAAAGAAACTAAATGGAGAAAAAGGCATTTAAAGTGTTTATACCAGCCAGTCAAACATGTTATGGGTAGATTATGTGGTAATGCATCTCTGATGATAATTTAACCCCAATATTTTTTCACAAGACAGAACACACATCATAAAACCCATTACAAGTCTTAACTCATTTTTGACCAAATGTGTAGTTACTGCGCTTTGCCTTTGTAGGGCAGAGTTAATCAAGCACAAACAAGCATACTTCATTTAGTAATCATGTCGCATCTTGATTTAAAATGTTGTATTAAAGCAGAGGATTCAACCCTGCTCCTGGAAACCCACTGTCCTGCAAAGTTTATATACAACCTGCTTCAGCACCACTGATCTATACAATGACATGTCATTCTATATAGATCAGTGTTCAGCACACCTGTGATTTTCAAGTGATTTCTTTGCATGATTGGGTTTATGGGGTGCAATATAGCATGGTTTTTCTTTTTTTAAAAGTCTTATTTTTCATAAACTTCACCTTTATTGTAAGCCGCGCTCTCATCTGTCTTCGAACGACCTGTTGACTTCCTGATTCTATGAAACCACTCCCTCAGAAACACGTAGTGGGCTCAGATTGGTTAGTTTGGCCCAGTGTGTTGTGATTGGCTAAACTGTCGCTCACGTTGTCCGAAAGGTTAACGCCCATTACCTTTACGGGCGAAACGTGCATGTCATGAGCTCCGGTCCAGATGTAAATATGTGTCGAACTGCAGGATCAGTTTGAGGCAGAATCAGACCGAGAAAGCGGCGATGAAGAGAGTCAAACAGAACGTCACCACACACGGCTCTTAATAAACGTTTCTGAATGATAATTTGCTACATTTTTTTTACTTTATACACGTTTGTTTTACACAATAGCATTTGACTGGCAACAATAACAACTGACTGGCTACTAATGTTATACTCAAACAGTGTTGGCATTAGTTTACATTCTTGATCAAATCGAAAATAACGTCATAAAACATGTATACATGAAAAATACATTTAAAACATTAGTACTTATACAAAATTCAGGTCCACAATGTTTGTACGCGTTTGTCGCGGACACAAAATACTAGCATAACTAGTAGCCTAGTGGCTATAAATCCAGTGCTGGCATTTGAAAAAAATAAGGTCTTCGCCTACTTACAGGTTGTGGCCCAACAACTGCTGCCTCTGGTTTTAAAGTCGGAACTGCTTCATGTTTTAGTAACAGTTTCTTGTTGAATTGAATTGGAGGAGATTCTGGAAGCTGTCTTCCGTAAAATGCGCAGCACAGAGAGCTGAATTACGATCGTCATCTTCAGGAACATAGTCAAACATAAATTGCATCCATTGTTGTCGAAATACAGCGTCCGTGGGAAGCTCGAACACAGAAGACATGACAGCTGCGTGAACATAACACACTCGAGGAGCCGCAGAAATATGCGCACGCCCTTTTTTGCATATTCCGGAGGGAGTGGTTGATGCAAATGTGTGGGTTAGTGACGTGTAAAACCCAGCTGTAGTCCCAATCGAGTCGTTTTTGTAGGCAATATACTTCCTGATTTTTAAAAGACGATATCTCTGCTTACACTGAACTTTCAGTGCTGCAACTTTGCAGATACTGTTCATGCACCAGCAGCAACATTACACACTATTTAAAATGAAAAAAAAAAAAGTGAAATCGCAGTCAACCCCCCCTTTAAGCAAAACTCTGCAGGACAGTGGGTTGCCAGGATTCAATTGGCTTTTCGATTCAGGGAGTCACAATTCAATTCCAAAATGACTTCAGAGTCATTTGCACACTTCCCCCTACATTTATGTGGTCCAATTTTGATGAACCTCTCTCTTAAAGGGATAGTTCACTTTGAAATTAATTTTAAACATGATTTAACGACTCGTAAATGTAAGTACACATTGATGGCCTAAGATACGAAACGAGCGGTTTGTGTGAGAAAACAAACAGTATTTACATCGTTTTTACCTTATGCAACCACAGCCACGTCCAAGTGATCTGAGGGCACGGGCGCTTCAGTCTGCGCAAGCGACAGAAGTGATCTAAATATGGCTGTGAAAAGACTTCAACATTGTCTGTTGATATATCTAAATCGTCTTCCATTGCGATTTCATGTGTATCTAAATATGTTTAGATCTTCACAGTAAAATCTCTGTGTAAACAATGAGTGACGTACAAGCGCGAGAGATCACTTCCGGCGCTTTCCGGCACTTGCGCAGACCGAAGAGCCCGCGCCCTCAGATCACTTGGACGTGGCTGTGGTTACAAGAGTTGAAAACTATATAAATACTGTTCGTTTTCTCACACAAACCGCTCGTTTTGTGTCTTAGGCCATCAGTGTGTACTTACATTTACGATTCATTAAATCATGTTTAATTTGGACTTCTCTGTGCATGCTCTTTGAGGTGGGTCTCCATTATATGACTGATAGACATGAATGGTTTGACCTAAAAATATAAAAAAAAAATTAAAATACTGCGGAAACAAAGACAACTACATCTTGGATGCCCTTGAGGTAAGCTAAAACATATCAAAAATGTATTTCAAAGTGAACTACCCCTTTAAAACGAATTTAATCTATATCTTACCTCAGAGTAATTTCTGTGTGCTCTGTCCAAAACTTTGACAATGACTTCAGTCTTATGGGTTTCTCCGTAGTCTCCCTGCTCTTTCCGAATCCCTTTGAAGATCTTGGTGAATGTCCCCTGACCTTGGCTCTCACCCTGAAAACAATGTTTCATAATCATCTGAAACTTGACATTTACACTATTGAAAGAAGTCTCTTATATTAATATAAAATAACCGTTTTATACATTATATTTTAAAATGTAAAGGCAAAGCTGAATTTTCAGAATCACAACTCCAGGCTTCAGCTTCACATGATCCTTCAGAAATCATTCTAATATGTTGATTTGTTGCTCAAGAATCATTTCTTATTATTATATTTGTTAAAAACAGTTGCTTAATATTTTTGTGGAAATGGTGTATATTTTATATATATATATATTTATACATGTATATTTTGGTGTATAATGTATATTTTTCAGGATACTTTGATGAATAGAAAGTTCAAAAGAAGAGCATTTGTTTAAAATAGAGTCTTTTGTAACATCATAAATGTATTTACAGTCACATTTGATCAATTTACTGCATCCCTGCTCAAAACTATTAATTCCTTTACAAAAAAACGTATCATAACAGGATGCTTACAAGATCAAGGTCTTCTTTCCTGATTTTGTGGAATACCATCTGACTGATGTTGTGTCTCTGCAGTGATGGGGACAGGGGAACCTCCAAACCCCGATGACTTCGGCACACCAACAAACTCGACTTCTCTATTTAAGTAAACCAACAACCCATTATAAAAGGATGAACAATACATTTTCAAAATCTGCCTTCACAATATTACAGATCTAGACAAATTGGGTTGCTTATAGTTAACAGAATGTCATGAACGATAATTTAGGCTAGATGTATTTTTCACATTTTTGGTATATATACAGAATGTATATATTTTTTATGGCCCGAGTCAGTTTTGACGACTTTGCAATATTGATAAAATGTTAAAATAATAATAATGAAAAATAAGTAGGGCTACACCAAAATGTGCAACATTTATGTAGCCTATAAAAGAACACAAAAGCCCCGACATAGAGTTTTAATGCATCTTTAATCTCCCTTTTGGTTATTTCAATACTTAATTGACGACAGAACACGTTACATACTCACAGTTTATTTTGCTTCATACAGGGCGCGCCGCATTTGCGTGTGATATTGAAGTGTTACGCACTGCGAACACACGGCTGGCACGACAGGAAAATTTGTTTATCTGAGTTTTACTTACATATAGCCATCTCATCTGGCAGAGGAGTGTGCAGTGGCTGCACTGACTGCCTTATTTATTTATTTTTTAAATTGCGCACAAATCCTGCAGATATTCTAGGATAGGCTGAAACGTGAAAACACTCACGTGGTGCGTCCGTGCGAGACAGATTTCAACAATCACCAGTCAGAGACAGCAGCAAAGCCAAAGCACAATAAAATAAGGCAACTTATGATTTCGGGGGTTTACATAACGTTAGGCTATTGTCTGGTTTCATATCAGTCAACTTTTCAAAATCCATTCGGGGCTACTCTCAAAACATTTAGGGCTGAAGCCCCGGTAAAATTGTCTGACGCCGCGTCTTTCTAGTTGACAACACTAGATTGCACTTAGTTTATTATTTCAGATGCATTTTTAAAAGGCTACAATTTAAAAAATGTATATTATATAAAATTAAACCCGCCAAAGTGGCTAGCAGGAGTGACTGAGTTATACACCACCACTGAAATCAACCCGCATTTGCCAGGTGTTAATGTCAAGCCCTGCATTTAACCATAATGAGAATATCAGGTGCAGTACTAACCTTTGGCCTTTGGTGAACAGCACCTGCTAAACTGAAAGATGACCCCATCTGATTTTACGGTTTCCTTCTGGTAGCACTTGAGCAGCTCCTGTAAACTTCTAAAACTTTTTTTGGTTCCAATAAGATTGAAGTCGCCATTCTCAGACCTGGTGATCAGGCAGTGCTTGTACTCTACGTCCTCATACGCCTGAGGAAAAGAAATCATTATGTCAAGAGACTGTCAGGATGTTTAGAAGGACACAGCTGATGTACACCACCGTTCAAAAGTTTTGGGGTCAGTAAGATATTTTTGAGAAAGAACTTAACATGTTTCTTCAGCAAGGATGCATTAAATGGGTAAAAAGTGACACTAAAGACATTTATCATGTTCCAAGATTTATATTTCGAATAAATGCTGTTCTTTTGAACTCTTTATCAAACAATTCTGAAAAAAGTATCACGTTTTCCATGATAATATTAAGCAGCACAACTGTTTTCTACATTAATAATAATAAATGTTTATTGAGCAGCAAATCAGCATATTAGAATGATTTCTGAAAGATCATGTGACACTGAAGACTGGAGTAATGATGCTGAAAATTCAGCTTTGCCTTCAGGAATAAATTACATTTTGCAATATATAAAAACAGCTATTTTAAAATAAAAGAATATTTCACAATAATTCTGTTTTTAATTTTTTGTTCACATAAATACAGCCTCGCTGAGCATAAGACTTATTCCAAACATATTTTACAATATATAAAATAGGCAACCATTATTTTAAATAAGAATGAATGTAATACAATTACACAATATTACTTTTTTTTTATACTGCATTTTTGACCAAATAAATGCAGCCTTGGTGAGCCGTGGGTTTCAAAAACAAAAAAAATCTTACCAACTCCAAACTTTTGATTGGTAGTATATCAAGGTCGGGATTACAGTGGAGGAATATTCGACCTTAAGTACAAAATTCTACTAATTGATAATAAATTATGTTTTGTGTAATTAAAGTGGCACTTTGGAAGAACGTACCCCAACTGCAAGAGTCAGGAAGTATTTGTTGAAGTCTTTGGGGCTGCACCGGAGCACAAAGAGACCTCTCTGGTTCCCCGACTTGCGTAGTTTACTGATTGCAAACTCCATTCTGTCAACACAGGCAATGAATACAATGATGCCTCTTACAGATAAAGCGTGAATGCAAATCTTCTAAACCTAAAAAAAACCCTACATATAAATCATGGCCAGAAAAGAGTAAATAAATAGCCAGTCATTCATGAGTAATTCCCGTAGTGCTTACGATATCGGCCCGTGGCAGTAGCTTTCGATGGCCTCCAGCAGATGGGGTGGGACCACATTCTTGCAGAGGTAGTGATGGGCATCTGTGGTCAGTCTGTAGTAACCATCGATTAGAGACACAAATGACAATGCCTCCATTGAGGTGGAAAACACCAGCTCCTGTATGAAAAACATTTTTTTTAATGTTATATCACGTTAGTGCATGATCTGTAAATATTCTCAAATAGCAGGAAGAAATCCAGTAGTTCAAAGGCACTCTGAGACCCTTTAAAATAGAGTAACAATTAAAGGATATCCCAGAGAGTAACAACAGACTTACTAGAATTTTTCCATCCTGTCTGCTGATGGAGACAATGCGGTTCATGTTCGTTCCATCCTTGCTGGCTTGTCTGATACTGATATCGACAACTTCCGCAAAGTCACAATACGTCTGAAGGTCCTTGTGAGAAAGTACAAAAGTGTTATGAAACTTTACCAGCAGCAAAAGAAACCCCCCTTTTTAATGTTGGCATCAGTACAGAAATATTAATAAATATAAGACTGGTATTTCCTTCAGGATATGCCAATGCATTCAAGGCAGAAAAGGAATTGTTTTAAAGTTCCAACTAGGTTCAGGCTTTCATCACATCACATCAGAGCTGATTTGCCATTGTCATGACACTTACTCAGCACACTATTACAAGCATTGCAATAATACTTCACAATATTGCCATTTTTACTGTATTTTTGATAAAACGCAGCCTTGAACGGTAGTGTATGTTAAATGTTTTTTAATTAATTGTAGAGAATAATAACGAAAGGATGTTTGATGAATATCAGTGCTGCCTTGAAAACACTGAAGTGTTTTACTAACCCTATTTTTAAAGAGATTTACCGGCCTGACTAGACCTCTATTAATCTAAAGTCGGATCTGTTTCATCTGAGGTGGGTAGTGGGTTCTAGAACAAACAGCCTTTCACAAAGAGTTCATAAGGTTAAAGCTGTTTAAACATTTACTCAAATCACTAAAATATATGTGTGACCAGATTGACTTCAAGTTTAAATCTTGCTTAGTGTAAATGCATGGCCAAGGCGTGAACATGAGATTTTGAAGTACGATTTTGAAGTTTAGGTTCAACATCTGAAACTGGTTACCTCAGCCTGTGTGTCTTTGTGTCGTTCTCGGCACCACTGGATGCCGCGGTCTGCGGAGATGACGATGGTGACCTGCTCGTCCGAGGGCTCTTTGACCTGAAAGCGTTCGGTGTAGAAGCCAGAGTCCAGGGACTCCAGGCTGATCAGGTATTTGAGTTTTAGGTCGCGCGCTGAGGCTCGGCACTGGCTGAGCTGCTGCACGACTTTCCGAAAGCGATAGCGGATGCGCTTCCTTGTGACAAAATGGTAATCCTGGATTCGCTCCCTCATTTCTTTAGGGAGGAAAGACTTGTAACTGTGAATTAAGCAGATAATGAGAGTTACTATCAAACACCACATTTTGTTTGTAGGATGGATGGAAGTTTTAAAGGTCTTTGTCCCATTTTTTTCAATGGTTACGCATTTATGCGTGCGATTCTTTCAAAATCATAACGAACACATATCAAATAAATGTACGCAAATAAATACTGAAGCACGTGAAATTGCGTCATTATAGTAGTTCACTTTTGAAAAAACTTTTGTTGATAATTGACTCACCCCCATGTCATCCAAGATGTCCATGACATTCATTCTTCAGTCAAAAAGAAATTCAGGTTTTTGATGAAAACATTCCAGCATTTTTCTCCATATAATGCACTTTACTGGTAACCAAACGGTTCAAGGTTCAAAAGACACTTTCAGTACAAACTGCAAACTGTTCAAAGGGCTTTAAATGATTCCAGACGATGAATAAGGGTCTTATCAAGCGAAACGATCGCTCATTTTAAAAAAAAATTTAACAAAGTTTAATTTTTATAAGCTCAAATGCTCACCTTGCTCTGTTCTGTGACGCACGTTTGTGATTCTCCTATTCAAATCTTTTTTCCGAGTCATTTGGTTCATTCAACGAACGAAATGAAGAAATTGACTCAAAATTCGTTCATTTTGATGAATGAGTTCGAACAGGAGAGTTACGAACGTGCATCGCAGTACTTTGTTATTTTTTTTTTTAATTAGCGATCGTTTCGCTTGATAAGACCCTTATTCATCGTCTGGAATCATTTAAAGCCCAGTTTGCAGTTTGTACTGAAAGTGTCTTTTGGACCTTGAACCGTTTGGTTCCCTCTGAAGTCCATTTTATGGAGAAAAATGCTGGAATGTTTTCATCAAAAACCTTAATTTCTTTTCGACTGAAGAAAGAAAGACATGGATGTCTTGGATAACATGGGGGTGAGTAAATTATCAGCAAAAGTTTTTTTGAAAAGTGAACTACTCCTTTAATATAATTTACATCACACAGCCAGATGATCTTAGAAGCTGGGAGTTTATCACACTGAGCTTCTACAATGGCGCAAGCTCCTAAAACCCTGGTATAGGTGGAAATGTCTATTTTAACCCGATTTCGCTTCTCGGTTTGCGATCGGATCAGTTACTCTGGGAGAGTTTTCGGTCCAATGATTCAGTAGGTTAATTCATTCAAACAATGAATCAGTCCAAAACAGCACTAATATAAAGAACACCAGGCTTATTAAATCACATATAGTAGAGAGAATAAAGACTCAATGCGTTTTCAGTGAATTATTTATTACAGTATGTGTTTGGCTTTAAAACACAAGCTCGATCATATACTGTTTGGTGGGAGGATGTTTGCGGCTCACACACTTCAGAAACACTGTATGTCAGATGATAAGCAAACTATGTTTCTTGGCTGGATAAAGCAAGCCAGAGTCTCAATAGTGAAGTTTTAAAGGTTGCGAATTGTAATAAAGGTAAAGACGATTGCAGTGACGTACAGGAGTCGTAAAGTAAGTGCGTGTGTGTCTGTTATACTGACGCGAAAACAAACGGTGTATGTGTGCTCTCGACGTGTGTTTCCACACACATTCAGGATAATATTTTGATTTGTCATGTGCATGTTGCTGTGTTTAGTAATTTAGGTGTTAGGAGATCTGAGATGGTTTGGATTTAGACAACAAAGCAGGTTTTAAAAAAGCAGCAAAATTCTGGAGGATTTACAGAGGCAAATGGAATCATAACTTTAAAGGGGAAATGAAGCAGTCAATCAAGTTTACATGATTTACAAGATGGATTTCCACTATAATCATCAATTATATAAGAATCGTGAAAACTGTAAACATATAAAAGAAAAAAAGATATCTTTCGCCGCCAGGGCGCCACCATTTTGCAGTCTTCTAACAGTGAATATCCTGACATCAAACGGTTTACACCACAGTGTTTTGACCGCAAACGACTAATGTTAGGTACAGTCATTAGACAAAAAGATGACGTCTAATGTTATATGTAAACAAACTGCACATAGAAAAATAATTGTTCGCGATGTCTGCCATCATATTCCCATCTCATCAACTCCATGTAAGTTACGTTGCTATGTAGAACAGCCGGTGGTGGTTTGGGGCGAAGAGCGGGTTTGCAACAGCCTGGCTGTTGTACTGCAATGCCCACCGTGTCAGAGTCCATCTGCTTTGAAGAGGTTGATCTTGAGCATGTATTGCTTGGTCAATTCTGCATCACCGGTGCGCACGTTTACCATGCTGTGCCGGGAGGTAACTTTAGACGTGTTGGAAGCGGCGATGCTTTCCCTGAAGGATGTCAGAGCGGAGACACTTTTTCCTAATATATGTAGATACTAGCACTACCAGTGCGAAAACATGGACGTTTTATTTCCCCTTTAACAAATACATGCTAACTTGCATGGTGTTGACGAGACGGGAATATGATGGCAGACATCGTGAACAATGTTTCTATGTGTAGTTTGTTGACATATTTTCTTTTTTTCTTTTATATGTTTAGATTTGTCATGATTCTTATATAATTGTTGATTATAGTAGAAATCCATCTTGAAAATCATGTAAACTTGATTGACTGCTTCATTTCCCCTTTAAATGGACTCATGGTAGATATTATACATTGACAGGTCAAAATATCAAGTAGATCATCCCATTATTTGTACCTAATGTCATTGTAGATGTCCAGTGGGGAGCACTGCCTCTCTTTGGCAGTCCTCATCATGTCCAGCACAGCCATGCCAAGGCACTCCTCCTGAACCTCATGGTCACTGGATAACTTTACCCAGCTGTTTACAAAGTCACTCCTCCACTGTATACACAAAACAAAGAGGGGAACCCCATATCAGTATTACAGTATATAAATCTACACAGAGAGAGAGAGAGAGAGAGAGAGAGAGAGAGAGAGAAAGAAAAGACATGGCAGTAATTCTCTGGTAACAATGTTTAAACACCTTTAGAGTTAAGGCCATATTAAACCGGAGGCCAGTATTTTAAAATGTTATTACAATTTTAAATAAGTGATCTATTTTAGTATATTTTAAAATGTAATTTATTCCTGTGATGGCAAAGCTGAATTTTCAGCCATTACTCCAGTCTTCAGTGTCACAACTATCTGAGGCCCCGTCCACACTACGTGCTGCGTTTTCGTTTAAAAACGGAGAATTAAAACGAATACGATCTCCCTCCACGCCAGTGTTTTATCTGTGTAGTGGAATTGATCTCCGTCCACATTAAAACGACTGAAAACGCGGATCACGTGACCATTCACCAACACTGGGCATGCGCGTGCCGGTGTAAACAGTGACTGACGAATCAGGGAAGGATACGTCATGACTGATGACACCCAATCATAGAGCCGAGCATCAGACTCTGCGTCACCGTTTCTAAAGTCCTCCGTTTTTCTCGTTTTCACTAAAATGCCCTCCGGAGATTCAAAACGGAGCTGCAGCGTTTCTAAACTTCTCCGTTTTAGGTCTTCGTTTTTTCCGTTTTAGTTTGGACAGGAGGTGCAAACGTAGCAAAAGGTCTCCGTTTTTTAAACGAAAACGCAGTCGTGTGGACGGGGCCTGAGCCTGTCTAGTCAGTGTCTACTGGAATCAAAGCAAACATTGCATTTATCTACTGATTAACGTTAATCTAATTACTAGTCTTCTTATTTGCCTTGTTACAGAGGAGCGAGAAGCAAGTCAGCCTGTCATTCATTCATTCATTCGTTCATTCGTTTGGTGCTTAAAATGGCGGTTTCAAATGCATTGTCGATGTTAATTCCTTCACATAAAAAGTCAGAGGTATGGAAGCATTTTAGATTTCGCAAGCAAGACGACGAGGATAGTGTGGTGGACAATAACAAAACCATATGCCTGATGTGTAATGCTGAGGTGAAATGCTGTAGTAATACTGCAAATCTGCGGAACCATTTGATGAGACATGCAGGTTGCAACACCCACACACCCATAGCCGAGCACACAACCGAAGATTTCAAATGCATTCACAAGCAAAATTCCTCACAATTCTCTTCGTGCACAGAAGATCACTGAATCAATTGCAAAGATATAAGGCCATATAGCGTAGTCGAAAACTACGGATTCCACTACGTGTTGAATGTCCTGGAGCCTCGTTATTCCATTCCTAGTCGCAAACGGATGAGCGAAGAAATTATCCCAAAACTGTACATTGAAGTGAAGCAAAAGATTACTCTGTCCCTAAAGACAGCGGACAGAGTAGCTCTCAAATGCGATGGTTGGACGTCGAGACATCAAGACACCAGTCACAATTACCTGCCACTATTTAGATGACTGGGTTCTCATTTCAAACGTGTTGCAGACGAGAGCTATGCAAGATAGTCACATTCAGATGCGTTGGAAGAGTGGGGGCTTACTAAGGCTTACATTGTGACCGACAACGCTACCAATATGATACGTGTCGTGGAGATCATGGAGCTGCTCCATATTGGCTGCTTTGCTCACACAATAAATATAGCATCGCAAGCTGCGCTGAAACTTCCTGACATCTCTCGCTTGCTAGGCCGAGTTAGGCGCAGAATGACATTCTTTCACAGGAGCGCTAACGCCAACAAACTTTTCAAAGAAGAACAGAGGCTACCGAACTTGCCCTGTCGCCAACTTCAAATTGACGTGGTGACCAGGTGGAACAGCGCGCTGGATTTTTGGAGCAGCAACCGGCAATCTCAGCGCAAAGGATCTTTGCACTCTGACAGAGGCGGATATAACTGTGGCAGAGGACATTGTAAAAGCTCTTTGCCCGATGAAGAGTGCAACTCTGGTGATGTCTGGGGAGAACTCTGCTACCCTCTCTATTATTGCACCATTGCAAGCACAGCTCCTTGATGAGATGCGCTCGACTGCAAGGCCCGCCCCATTTCTTCCCGAACTGCATGAAAAACTTTCGAAATCCTGGAAGGCTCCTTTTTCGGCTAGGCTGCGATCATCTATCTCTTCGACGCTCTGTTGTGGATGGCGCAAAGGACAAAGGGTATGCATGCAGAACTACTTCCGCCTTCGCCAACCGCACCTACACCGCCGCTGGCCAGGCCACCTCAGCACTCCACAATATGGCGTCCCTCATCGTTGTCGAGAGACATTTCAGATATAGACACGCTCTCAGATATAAAGGACACTGACAGGGCCTCCTTCCTTGATGCGCATGTATCTCCTTCCAGACTTTTTGGGCAAACTGTTGATGGGTTTGTGGAGCGTTTTTCAGAGTTCCGCGTCAGGACGCTCTAGAAAAAAAAGAGCATTATGTCTGTTTATCCGGCTCTCACCGAAGGCGTTTTAAAAGTAGGAAATGTGCCCACGTCCCAGTGTTCACCCCTACACATAAGCATGGCCCACTCACTGACACACACTCATTCAGGGCCTGTTTCAATAAAGGCGGTTCATGCTGATTGTGTTTTAGGGGGAAAGAAGTTGCCCGCTTCTCAGCACGCACACTTACTGTTCTACACCGAGCTCTCTGTACACACACACATAAATCATTCCCCGGCACCACGTGACCAAAATGATGCGCTTGAAGCAACATGGAGTCACAGTGCACAGCGCATCGAGTCCGCATTGAAAAGTAAAAAGTACAAAGGAAATACATGATGCATTGTGTACTATATCTATCTATGCAATAGTTTATTGAGCCTTTTCTTTTAACAGATTTAAATTCCAGTCTCTGACTCTAAACTCTGTTGTAATATAACAGACGCCCAGTAGAAAGTAACATGATTAAGTTACAGCAATTAAGTCCATCAAGATAAAGTTGTTTTATACTTATCTACAGATGAAGTATAATAAAAGTAACATTGAATCATCTTGGAGAGAGTTTCATCATGTTGACTATCATAACCGAACGTGACAGGCTGTTAAATGCTTAATGGAGAATGACTGACAGCAACAGTTGAGGGAAATGTTTACACGATTTGAATTTAAGGACTTACATTTTTATTTCTATATCACATTATACTATATAATGGCGCCAGAACACTTATAATAGAGTGCACAAAAACTTTTATGGTGAAACCTTGTCTGATCGATACCTGATCTGGCAAAAATGGCAGTGCATCCCTAGTTATTCCTACCCCATCCCTATCCCTACCCCTAGCTATACATGCAACAGCATAGGAAGCCTTCACAGGCGTGTCAGATTGGGTGCTGAACATTATAAAACGAGGCTACTGCCCCCCGCTTTCGAGCCTGGGGCGAAATTACAGTAATCTGAAGTTGCTCATCTGCTTCGAGCCAAGATTATGAAACTGTACTTGAAGGGCGCCATACATACCATCCCTCTAAACCAGTACTAAAAAAGAATGGTGGTCTCAAACCCATTGTAGATCTCAAGCTTTTAAACAGAGCTCTCATCGCAATTGTTCAAAATGATTACAACTGGACAAATTCTCGCGCAAATTCGCCCGAGGGACTGGTTTATATCAGTGGACCTGAAAGATGCTTATTTTAGGGAACAAATAACAGCAGGTTGCAGCAGAGCACCCAATAGGCACGCAAGCTGCCTCACCTAGGTCTGCTAATCTGTTTTAAATGAATACAAATTATAAGGATCATTTTTGGCTTCAGTATTCTCGAAGAAGAGTTTTTCCCCGTAGCGTAAGCTAGCTTACGCAACACTCGTTTCCTCTTCTAGAGAGAACCGAGGACACGTTAGTAACCGAGACGTTTTACACAGAAAAACACCATTTATAAAACTACTGATAGTGTCAAAAAAACATCATTAAGCAAACAATGTTGTTTTCATTGTATACTACCTACTACGACCCTGCTGTGCATTAATACAAAAGTGCTAGAAAAAGAAACACAGCAGGTAAAAGAAAACATAAATTATGAAAACATCAACCACGAACAGAGCGGATACAGATTGACTAACAAGTGTACACAAGATGACACTGCAAAGCTGCTGCCTCAAAACAGGTTTAAAAATTACTCCTGTCTGTGTCAGACTTGCAATTTTAAAGAAAATAAACCCATGTAATCTAATGGGGTCAGACAGAATCCACCTCCAAACACATCACAGCTTAATTTTAAACCCCTATAATCCTTTTCTTTACCTGGGTGAATCACCATTGATGGTTGTAAGACTTCCTCTAAAGCACAGCATCCCATATGTAGAGACAACTATTTTCAAGCCCCCCAACCAACACGCACCACCATAAAGACTTTTTTAAAGACATGACCTTGCTTGCAAAATCCTATAGGATTGATTTGCAACAATTAATACAGTACTAAAACTTCTTAACTTAAAACGGGATGTTTTTTAAGTGGTCTAAGTAGCATTTTAACTTGATGGGCATCATACTGCCAGAGGCTAATATTTTGAGGCACGCAACACACTGTGGTCATTCTTCATTACTCAATGTTGTACTGCACCACCTCATCATATTTTCTTGTCTTGATGCGGTCTACACAGAATGCAACAAAGCGAACGTTACAAATCCATTTTTTCTTTTTGTGTCAGAAGTAGCGCAAGAACTTGAAGCATGTCAGAATTAGAATGGGGTATCAGTTTCCTGTCAGGGATTTGTCTTGTCGCGCCATATCCAGTGTAGACAGCATCACTGATTATAATGGGTTCTATTTGCTTTTGTCACTTTGCTCCGCAGTTGAAGTAGAATCATTATCTCTTTTAAGCTTACCTGGCACTGACAGTCCTTTCTAGGGGTGTAACAATATCGCAATATGAAAATGCAACAATATGTATCATGGATAGTGACAATATGTATTGTGCATACAGTAGTTCACCCAAAATAAAAAGTACTGTGAGAAAAAAAAAATTCTAGTTTTCAGAGTTTTATTACATTAAACTACTATATATATATATAATGTTGAATATAATGTATAATAATGCAATGGGGGGAATATCTGTGTAAAAAGTGGCTTACATTTTTTTTAAATATATCTAGACAGTGAAAGAGTGCAAGCACATTTGTCTAAAATAATTCTGTATTTTCAGCTTCAGAATCATGAATATTTTATATTCTGGTCTCACCATTGTCCTGTGCATTGGGTTTATGGGTTACCAGCACCAAGTCCAAGCCTATTAATTTCCACCCAAAAGTAATACCAAATTTAGCATTTTAATCAACAGAACATTAAAAAAAAAAAAAAACCTTGTCTTGGAGTATCGCAACAATATTGTATTGTGAGTTCAGTATCATGATATGTATCAAACGTGACCGAGTATTGTTACACTGCTAGTCCTTTCATAAACTTGTCCATACTTAGTACAGAACTATGCAGCATTCAGGCATGTGATTGGCTGAATGATGCAATCATCAATCTGATGCATTTTGAGATGCATTTATGCCAATCTGGAGAGTGCTAGAGAAACTTAACTTCAGCCATAAATCAAAAATATTATGGCAAAAATGTAATTTTCCACCGGAGCTTTAGCTAGCTGGCTAACGTTGAGTTCTCTCCTGCTGTGTTCAACGACTCAACTCATCAAGCTAACATTAGTTAAGCCTATGTCAACAGAGCTCTTGCGCATCTTAGATATACCAGAAAATATTAGGGATGTCACGATACCATTTTTTCTGAACCGATCTGATGCCAAAAATTCTATCGACTGATATTGATCCGATACCAGCGCAGTGTCTTTTTAAAAATCAAGTAGAATTTCTATAACCCTGTGTGTTAAACACAATCTACTTAATAAAGACAACTTCATCATAAAGGTCTCGATTCTGAAATTGAGGAAATGATTGCTCATTTCCTCAATTTCTACATTTCCATGAAATATTATGTAGTAATTAAGTCCATTTTTACTAATAGTTGAATAATCCTATTATTACATAATCCTAAAATTAAATATACTTTTTTTTTTTAAAAGATGATAATTAAAACAATCTTGTTTTTTAGTCTTTTTTTAAAATAAAGTACTCTGACATAATAGTCTAACATTTTTTGGCTGCATTTTTGCACATGAAGCTGTACTAAAATATGAAGTTCTTCAGAATATGAAAAACATCTAATTATCTATAAGATGTCCTAACGAGACACAATATGGAAAGTTAAATCACCTTCCCCTCAGTGACAGTCATCGCATGACATACTGTTAGTGGAAGACAAACGGGCGCCACAAAACCAGCCCACTCAGAGTCAGTGAGCGGCCAGCATGAGTTTCCTTTATTTATCATGTGTTTAGTAAATAGGGGCCTTTATCCGTGCAGATACACAGTGGCGTAATTCACATTTAAACACTGTAAAATCCGAAACCAAGACTGACTGTTCTCTGAGAAGATAATCTAGGCAAAACTGCAAATAAATTATACACAAATATGCTCAATTATGCAAGATAGAGTCATGGTCAGAATTAATGGCACCCCTGGTAAATATGTTCAAAATTGGAGGGGGGGGGGGGGGTCACATTTTGAAATAAATGTTGTTCTCCAAAACACATTGGCCACAATTATTTGCACCCCTAGAATATTTTACAGGCAAAATATCTCTGAAGGATATTCCCATTAAAGGTGCATTGCGCAACATTTCATGTTAAAAATAGCCGTTTTCTAACCCATACATACTTAAACAATCGCCTGATGAGCTGAATGAGCCCTTCTCTGATCACTGCGATCGCCTCTATAATCCTGTACAGTGAAATATATAAGAGGGATTCGGGCTCGAATCTGAGACTGGGCGTGACGTCATGCGCGTTCACGCTCGCCTGGCTATGTCTGGCAGGTTCGTGTAGCTATTCGCCGCCGTTCTCCGTATCAGAGAAGACAACTCGAGCGACACAACTCTAGTCAGCTTTCCACAAAAGTAGACGATGGATTCAAAGGGGCTATTTACACCTGGTCACTTCATGTGTTTTCTGTGATCGGATAGCTATTCGATCGTGAAAAGACCAGGGTGTAAATGCCCTCCGAAACGCGTTAGAGACGGATGAATCCGATCGCTCAAATCACTTGAGGACGTGGTCTGGGCCGCATTCCAGACGAAATTGGACAAGTGTAAATGCATCTGGTTGTTGAAACCAAGCTATACGTCATGTTATTTTAGTCATATATGACGACGCGCATCACCTCAGATGAGCAGCTGAGCTGAGCAAGCCAGCGCGCCGCAATCTATCGCAAATCAAAGTGAAAGTAAGTCGCAGACGCTTAACACTACCATCTTCATTAAAAGTAAAGAAATGAATTGATCTTACCAGGCCTGTTGCCGCTCTCTCTTATTGCTGTCTTTGCTGATTTTGAAATTAGCCGATGATTAATAAAATCCAGCTCATATCTGTTGCTTTCGGTGACGTGCACTTCATATCTGTATGGCGCGGAAAGAGACCGGCTTGTAGTTCATTACAAACCCCAACGCAAACTCCGCGTGAGACAAAGAAAATAAAACTTCAGTCTGTCCAGTGCCAGGCGTCGGAATAAGACGAGAGTCAACATCGGGAAGCTTTCAACAAACGGAGAGATCTCCGGTCTGCTCTAGGGCTCAAACGGTTCCAATACAAAGTGAAAACTGAACGTGTTTCCATAATAATTCAATCATAAGTGGATACAGTAAGCACAGGGAGATAGATGGAAACAAAAACCGAAGTTTTCTACTACCCCCGTTTCCCCCTCTCACACACATTGTGTGTAATTTACTCGAATGCCTTTCCTTTCATATATTTTAAATGACTTGCAGATTTATTACTGTATTACCTCATTATGACTGTAACAAAAGATGTGTGCCGCACAGTGTGCGGCTGATGCTCCTTAGGTTATGAACAGCTCGCGCAAACGTGCGTGTGTGTGTGTGTTCCTCCATGAACGCGCACAGCTCTGGTTGCAGTTTCGCTTGTCGCCAGAGGGGGCGTAGTTCTGCAAAAACTCAGAGACTTGCGTTTAGCTCCTTTAAAATTGACCTTTTTTAGCACACCAGGGTGACTAGGAACATGAAATTGTCCAGCCATAACTTTTTGTTTCACAGGAGTTTAAATATGAGGAAACACAAAGGCCAAATCCCCTTAATCATCAATCACAATGAGTTCTGATGTGCAGCAAAAGATTGTTGACCATCACAAAATAGAAAGTAGCTGTAAGAAAATAGCTAAAGAATTGAAATTCCTCATTTTTAACATCAGGGCAACTAAAGATGTTAAGAGATGTGTGTCTTAATGGAGGTGAGGATGAAAGTTTGAGTAGCCAAAGACTCTTCAAGGATCATAGATGGAGAATTGCAGAGATTACTTGAGTCTTAGGGGTCAGAAGGACCCAAAAAATAAAAACCTACATCACCACATGTTGTTTGGGAGGGTTTCAATAAAAATCCTCCTCACTCATCCAAGAACAAACACCAGCAAATTCAGCTGTCAGACATGACTGGATCTTCAAATGGCACAGGCTTCTGTGGTCAGATGAAACTAAAAAAATAGCTTTTTGGCAGCAAACACGCTAGATGGGTTTGGTCCACACAAGGATAAAAAGTACCCCAAGTGTACAATTTAACATACCCCAAGTGTATATTAAAAAAGTACCCCATGTGTACATCCTTAATGTTGTGGGGCTATTTTTCTGCACGAGGACCTGGACTTCTTGTTCAGATACATGGCATTGTGGATTCTTTCAAATATCAACAGATAAAAATTCCAAAACTTGACGCCTTCTGCTAGAAATCTTATAATGGGCCGTGGTTGGATATTCCATCAGGAGAACGATCCAAAACAAACATCAAAATCAACACCAAAATTTGTTACAGAGCACAAAATAAAACTTCTGCCATGATCGTCCCAGTGTCCTGACCTGATAAGTGGAGTGAACTGAAAAGATAAAGCACCAACATGGATCTGGGAATCTGAAGGATCTGGAGAAATTCTGTATGGAGGAATGGTCTCTGATCTCTTGTCAAGTGTTCTCCAAACTTATCAGGTATCATAGGATAAGACTTAGAGCTGGTATCTTAGCAAAAGGAGATTGCAAAAAAAAAAAAAAAAAAGTAATAAAAGGGTGCCAATAATTGTGGACAATGTGTTTTGGAGAAAAAATTTTTTTTTTTTTTTTTAAACAATTTTTTTTTTTAATGAAAGATCAAAAGGATAAACAATGCAATTTTATTTTTTACAGCCAGTTTTGATCATATTTACCAGGGGTGCCATCAATTCTGACCACGACTGTATGCTCAGATTTCAGGCCAAGTGAAGCGTAACTCACAACACTTAGTTCACAATTAAAGGTAATTTCTTTATTGCAAAAGTGACATGGGGAATCCTCACCTGAGCAAAGAGGTAAGACATTACATAGTCATCCAGGACAGGACTCTCAGATCCCTTCGTCACTCCATAGCGGTACGCCCGAGACGCTCCACAACTATACCAGCCGGGAAAATAGTACCTGACAGGAAATATCGCAGTCACTAAACTGCAGTCTACAAAACATTGAAACGGAGAGGACAAAGGCCAAATAAAATAAACCAGGTTAATTAAGTGAAACATGGAGCATTACCTAATTCTGAATAATAAACTCTCATTGGTTGTTTCGTTTAAATGGAGAACATGATTGGGTGATAACCAGACCCCTTCATCTTCTCTGTACAGTCCAAACAGGCTACAGTAGACTGGTGTCACTCCTGTGAGAAACAGATGAACATAAAGAACAGAAGCTAGTGAGACAAGAGAGAGAGAGAGACACAACATCAGACATACTCCCTAATAAGGCCCAAGAGCAACACATAAAAACAAAAAATGGCAAACAATTTTATACACCAAAACATCCAGTGTGAATTAAGAAATGCCTGCACAATGCACATATTAACTAGGGATTAGATCATGATGGTCAACAGCAGTCTAACAGCAAAATAGTCCATTTTTGAGGTTAACTTTAATTTTAATAGAACTGTCCTTATCTAAACTACCGGTCAATAATTAAGATTTTTTTTGTCATGGTTTTAAAAAAAAAAGTTTATGTAATAAAAAATATAGTAAAAGCAGTAATATTGTGAAATAGCTTTTCTATTTGAATAGGTGGTTTGCAGTCACGTGATTGTGTTGACGCGCGGAATGCAGATGGAGGGCAAGGAATGAGATGGATGAAAATCCGTACTGTACTACTTTAGACGGTATTACGAGAGAACAGAAAATCGAAACATATATTGGACGTGATCCTTACGTTATGAAGAGGACCGATTTTCAACTGAATTGAGAGATTTGCCTGCCATCAAGGCTGTAGATATCAGCAACTAACTCGTCTTACAGACATACTTTGACTTTACAAAGTTCGGAAACTGGTACGTTACACAAACAGCCACATAAGTGTATTTAAACACCTGAATAATGTAATTATAAGCCACATAAATAAATGTATTAACTCACATTTGACGAAGTGATCACTGCACACACACACAGGCATTTTCCCATTCGGCTCCTCCCGACCGCAGACGTAGGTTTGTAAGGCATTTTTCCTGGTGTTTTTCTGTCAATTTCTTGTATTTCCCCCCCTTATGAGCAACAACTTTTGGCACACGATAAAAACTCCTCGTGGTTTGATCGATTTGAGTAACCATAAACGACGCAAAACATAGGCATTTTGAGTTTGTTGTAGTGCTTCCTAAATATAGAAAATCACTTCCTGCCCTCCATCTGCATTTCAGGCCATGGCAACGCAGTGGCGTGACGTCATATGAAAACAAGCTATATATTTTACTGGGATGGTAAAGGGTGAATTCCAAACAGCGTTTTTGCACCCTTGAAGGGCACTTTAGGAAAGGGACACCATTTGTAGAAGCGTTCCCTACGAAAATAAACAACTAAATCCCTTCATGAAGAGAACATGCAATGGTCTCTTCAAGGAAGTAATTTAATAATTAATGGTTATGTTCTGCTCTTTGGATTTAGTGGGGCAAAGGGATGCTCACTTCCGATTGGAATTTGCCCAAAGTCTTCAGTGTCACATGATCCTTCAGATTAGAATCTTGAAAAAATGCATCATGGAAACCACAAAAAAAAAAAATTAAGCACAATGGTTTTCAACATTGATCATCTTTTTTTGGTAACACTTTAGTTTATGGTACAGTTCTCAGCATTAACTAAGGTTTTTGCCTCAAACTCCAAATTACTGGTTATTAATAGTTATTAAGTGGGTATTGGTTAGGCTTTAGGGATGTAGAATATGGTTATGCAGAATAAGCAGAATAATATGTAATACTAACAAACAGCCAATGTCCTTGTAATATGCAAGATAATAAAAACTAGTTAATAGTGAGAATTGGCTTTATGCACAGCTGCACTACTTCCTGAACTTAAGCCAGCTCCTTGTTTCCTGTCTGTCATTATTGGACAAATTAAAATTAAACTGGATTAAAAAGATTAATCCAGGTGTGCCTGACCTCAGTAGTCACGGCAAAAATAATCAGACACACCTGAATTAATCAAGTTCGGCCAATGATGGCAGACAGGAAACAAGGAGCTGGCATAAGTTCAGGAAGTAGTGCAGCTGTGCATAAGGTCAATTGGACCCTAAACCATTGGCGATTCTAGGGGGTGGCCTGGGGTAGCCAGAGGGCCACCCCTGAAAGCTCATTGGCCACCCCTGTGGCCACCCCAGATCTGATAGGTAGTTGGTCAAGTTTGTCAACAGAAGAAACAAGAGAAATGCTTTCAATCAATGGTGATAGCTGATCAACTGATTTAGGTCCAGTTTTACCTTTTTTAATAACACAGTAATGGTCGTACTGAGGCTCTGAGAGCTGATTTCTGCTCAGCGGACGTTTGGCCATGCAGGTCAGGTTACTAATGAGATGCGCGCGCTGGCTGCTGCTGCTCCGTGAATCAGGAGGACGGTTACAACAGCAACAAATACTACGATAAAAACGCTGGAATCTGTAGATTGAGAGGTATGGTAATGTAATGTTTAGTTATATCGTAGTTACCTGTGAATTTGTAGGAAAACTGGAAAAGTCGAACTACACTGTACTAGCTAGATTAGCATCCTGAGAGAGTGCAGACGGTTAAAGAGGGCGCGCGCAGTTCTTAAAGGGGCCACACCTTATTTAGACTGATGGTGGTTTTTGCAGATTTTTCGCCAACCAGTGTGTAAAATAAAGTGTGACAGTCTAGATTTAAGTTAAAACACAAAAACAAGCTGTGACTTATTTATTTGCTCTGTGGTTTAAGGGGTGTTTAAAATTGACTTTTTATTTGTATCAATTAGCTCATCTTCACTGTCCACATATAGTTTTAGAAGTTTAAATAGGCAGAGTAAATTGCATTAAAATGGCACAAAGGTCATAAGTTAAATTATGAAGAAGCATCTTGACTATTTATGATTTTGATTTAACTTAAACAGTAACTTAACTGTTTGATTTAGGGCTGCAACTAACGATTATTTTGATAATCGATTAATCGGACGATTATTTTTTCGATTAATCGATTAATCGGATAAAAAATTTATTTCATTTTTTTGTTTATTATAACTAAATAAAACCCTAAAAACCACACTCTTTTGTGTGTTAAACAATCTACTTAATACAGACAACTTCATTATAAAGAAAAACAAATAAATATATATATATATATGACCATAACCTATGACAAAAATGCTATTGTAAACTAGATTAGTGGATAACTCAGAAAAACTTAGGCAAAAAATATCACAAGTGCACAATAATTTTATAAAATCTGAACATTTAGTGAAAAAAACATTCCTTAGTGGGGAACAAATAAGAGACAATAAGTGTAGCACTAACTCTGGTAAAACGTTGCACATTGCTCTTTGTATTGTTGTTATACATTCATGAAAAACACTGTGCACACTACTGTGCACGTGAAGAACAATTATAGTGCGCCGAGTCTACTCTTGTTGTGATCTAACAGACACTCAGTAGAAAGTGATTAAGTTACAGCAATAAAAGTCTAGCAAGATAGTCATTATATTACGAAACCATAGACCTTTATCTACGGATCAATTATAATAATAACATTGAATCATCTTGGAAAGAGTTTCATCATGTTAACTGTTGTAACCGAACGCGACGAGCTGTTTGAACACCGAATAGAGAATGACTGACAGCCGCAGTGGAGGGAAAAGCTATGGTTAACTTTAAGTAATTTAATTACTTAAATATACACTTCTATCTCACATTATACTATAGTATGGCTTCATAAAGTATACACGATTAACGTAGGTCACCTATTTTGGTTTCAAAACGGCGAATTTGCCGAAAGGTGAATGTTTTTCGTGTATGCTGCATATTGATAGCGGTTTCCTGATGCCCGCAAATTAGTTCAAACTCACGGAATCAAGAGCGCGCATGCGAGACAGAAGATAATGTGCTCCAAACCATCCGTGTTGCGCGCGCGAGACAGAAGATAATGTGCTCCGTTCAAACAGTCGGTGTTGCGCGTGCGAGACAGGGTAGAGCGGCGAGGGAGAGAGACTGCGTGTGTGCCTCATGAAGCGCATGTAAGAAGCGCATGTAGCATGTAAACAATCTCCGTGACGTAATCAGACCAACTAATCGATAATGACATTCGTTGACAACGATTTTCATAATCGATTATAATCGATTTTATCGATTAGTTGTTGCAGCCCTAGTTTGATTTTAAAAACGTAATGTATGCCGAATCAAAGCCAACATTTCAATACTTTCATCAAGGCCTTGGACATGAATACTGTCTGGGTTGAAAAACACTTTTTGCACATTTTCATACATCACAAGGCATCCTAATGAAATTATTCAGTCATCAGGCCATTCTCTGTGTTTGCTTTAGGCTACTTATTTAAGTCCCCTCTTGTGGTTAAATAAAAACACTCCTGGCAAAGAACAAACTAAGAAATTCAAATTCCAGTATCTCTAACAAATTATATCTAAGCTAAATAATAACAAACATGTAACCCATGTAAAAGCATGTAAAGAACAACAAATATTTTGTTTTTTTTCCCCCACGTTATGGGTCAGGGAGCTGCTGGCACGTAGCCTACTGATCATGAATCACGGATCGACTACGATCCCTATAATTGACATCGCACATCCTTGCGATGTATCGTGGATGCACACATCACGATATCGATGCTAAAATGATACATCGCGCAGCCCTATAGTCCTATTTTATAGCGATTACTGTTCAAAAATGTTCAATGCAAAAAGTAAAATGTTCTACTAAAGAAAAGAGAGAAAATAAATATTTGTGTGTACTGGGTGGTTAGAAAAAATGAAATTGGAATCGGCTAAAACCGTTCTCGGCAGGACAATTTCTGAAAAAACGGAAATCGGAATCGGCCAAGAAAATTGTAATCGGTGCATCTCTAATTAAGCCATCAAAAACTGATTAATGTGATAATCCCGACCATGCCACAATTAACTAACCGTTTCTGCAATAACCTATAATAATAAAAATAACAATAATAATAATATAATATAATAATATGGAGTACATTGGCAAGAAGAAAATAATGTTAGGCTGTTAACCCTTTTTTCAGGGAAATTACTTTAACATAGTAGTAAACAGGAGCAACGTGATAAGATTTCAGATTTTTGATCAATTAAACTTCACAGTGGCCAGGGCTACTCAAATATAGACACCAAGCAACCAATAAAACCATGGTCTCCATTGAAGGGACTTATCAAATTGCATCTAGATTGAACACAGTGCAATATTATTCTTTATCAGAACATTTAATTCATATCTACTTTATAAATTCGAAATAATTTTTTTAGCTTCTTTTCTATAATGCAGGGCTCCAGACTAACTTTTTTTACTAGGAGCGCTGTTGCCCCTGACTGAAAATTTTAGGAGCACAAGCAGAAAATTTAGGGGCACACCTTAAATAAGCTCGCAATGCAATTATTCAAATTTCCCCCAACATAACTGTAATACTGACAAATTCTTTAATAATAAATAGACTTAACATTATGATATGCTGTTTTATCTTAAGTTCACAGGGCTCCAGACTCAAATTTGAAATCAGCACCACCTCAAATCAGAACTCGAGTTATACAAAAAAAAAAAAAAAAAAAACTGGTAGCACTGGGCTGACAATAAATCACTTAGATTAATTTAGTTATTATCACTTATAATGTCTTAATATTAATTAAAAACAAAAGGAGAGAAAACATGTATGTATATAAGGACTTGGAGTAAAAATAGCCAATAAACATCTTACTGTTTACAATGTTTTTTTTGTTTTTTTTTTTTAAATAAAAATAATAATAATTTTAATCTTTAAATAAGAGTTTTCCAACATCTTAAAATGTTTTGTTTTAGGACAATCTTTGAAGAATGAACAAAAAATGTGTTGATCATCACAAAAAAAATACAAAAAATAAAACATTTATATATGATATTATCGTTTTGAAGAGCAGGACAAAGATGTGTAGGCTACGTTGTAAGCGTTTGACATCATATTTATGGTTAGAGTTAACTTACTACATTAGCCTAAATTCATGGAGAATGTTGCTGTTTTGTGAACTGAAAGCCTTCTGTAAGTATTTCTCCTGGTTTCCACGTCAGCGCTGTTTGATCTGATATCTGTGGTTTATAACAGAACTCTGCGCCAAATCGGAATGTTTCTCACTGGATCTTGTAGCGATGATGTTATTAATTCTGAGGTGAATTCAATGGATTTATTCACTGGATCTGCTAGTAACAGTGTCGCGTGATCGAGATCGCCCGCGACTGGCAAGTTCGGGGCTTTATTACTGTCGGTGGTTCGGGGGGGCTCCACTATGCGCTGCTCTGTCTATTATGTCCAAACTAATCAAAACGCTAACGGTCCGTCCGTGAGTTGCGTATTTTAGTTCCACTTTCATTTTGTTTGTATTCGCTGCTAGGTAACGTGTCGATAGATCGCTTATTGCTCAGACGCACATTGCAGGTTGTGATATTTGTCTCCATCACAGACGTTTATTCGCGCTATTCTTGTCACGGATTCATTGACGCGTCCCTTCCACGCTTACCATGCGTTTAACGTGTGGCAAATTTACCGGTCGCACATGTGCGACTGGATGTAAAATTCAGTCGCACACTCTCAAATTTTGGTCGCAAAATGCGACTATTTGGTCGCAGTCTGGAGCCCTGTAATGTTAGGCATAACTCACCGCACTCCTTGGCAGCATTGATGATGAGCTGTTCGGTGACATACTCTCCCGGTGGGTAACACAGAGGGGTGCAGTTAGCATCGCTCTGGCTGCGGTGGTAGAGGTGGATCTTGAGAACGGTGGGCTGCTTTGGACAGAGCTCCTCATGGTGGACATCACCATTGTGGTAACGTGGTTCACATACAGCGGTCTCCATGTCCATCACAGAGACACATGTGATGAGAGATAAAACAGCAACATTCACCTGGTGGAGGACATGGAGAAAGAGTACATTATCTACTAGGCTTACATAAATTACATTACAGTAATTACATTACTTGGCCACCATGGCACATGTTTTTCACTGTCGTTTTGCTTTTTTATAATAATATAAACTGAAAGCGCCTGCCCTGTTCCAAACAGCAAGAGCAAGGCCTAACGAACATTTTGCCCCACCTGCCAATGGGCGGTGACTTAAGAAAATTTACCGGCCATTAAATTTTCTTTACCAGTCGTGAAACAGGCAGTTATGACACCAAGATTTCAATTAATCTAATCAAATGTAACACTGATGCACGGATCCAATATACTGATACACACTATGTTTACTTTCAAAACAATGTTTACTAGAATAATGACTCAATATAGCACATACTAGCCGAGACTCTTCTTTATGTGTACAGATGTGACGTAATGACTCAATATAGCTTATACTAGACGAGACTCTTCTTTATGTGTACAGATGTGACGTAATGACTCAATAGAGCTTATACTAGCCGAGACTCTTCTTTATGTGTACAAATGTGACGTAATGACTCAATATAGCTTATACTACACGAGACTCTTCTTTATGTGTACAGATGTGACGCAATGACTCAATATAGCATATACTGGCCGAGACTCCTTCTTTATGTGTACAGATGTGACGTAATGACTCAATATAGCTTATACTAGACGAGACTCTTCTTTGTGTTCAGATGTGACGTAATGATTCAATATAGCTTATACTAGACGAGACTCTTCTTTGTGTTCAGATGTGACGTAATGATTCAATATAGCTTATACTAGACGAGACTCTTCTTTGTGTTCAGATGTGACGTAATGACTCAATATAGTTTATACTAGACGAGACTCTTCTTTGTGTTCAGATGTGACGTAATGATTCAATATAGCTTATACTAGACGAGACTCTTCTTTATGTGTTCAGATGTGATGTAATGCCTCAATATAGCTTATACTAGCCAAGACTCTTCTATGTGTACAGATGTGATGTAATGCTTCAATATAGCTTATACTAGCCAAGACTCTTCTATGTGTACAGATGTGACGTAATGACTCAATATAGCTTTTACTAGCCGAGACTCTTCTTTATGTGTTCAGATGTGATGTAATAACTCAATATAGCTTATACTAGCCAAGACTCCTTCTTTATGTGTACAGATGTGACGTAATGACTCAATATAGCTTATACTAGCCAAGACTCCTTCTTTATGTGTACAGATGTGACGTAATGACTCAATATAACGTATATTAGCCGAGACTCTTCTTCATGTGTACAGATGTGACGTAATGACTCAATATAACATATACTAGCCGAGACTCTTCTTTATGTGTTCAGATGTGACGTAATGACTCAATATAACATATACTAGCCGAGACTCTTCTTCATGTGTACAGATGTGACGTAATGACTCAATATAGCTTATACTAGCCGAGACTCCTTCTTTATGTGTACAGATGTGACGTAATGCTTCAATATAGCGTATACTAGCCAAGACTCTTCTTTATGTGTACAGATGTGATGTAATAACTCAATATAGCTTTTACTAGCCGAGACTCTTCTTTATGTGTTCAGATGTGACGTAATGACTCAATATAGCTTATACTAGCCAAGACTCCTTCTTTATGTGTACAGATGTGACGTGATGACTCAATATAACGTATACTAGCCGAGACTCTTCTTTATGTGTTCAGATGTGACGTAATGACTCAATATAGCTTATACTAGCCGAGACTCCTTCTTTATGTGTACAGATGTGACGTAATGCTTCAATATAGCTTATACTAGCCGAGACTCTTCTTTATGTGTACAGATGTGACGTAATGACTCAATATAGCTTATACTAGCCAAGACTCCTTCTTTATGTGTACAGATGTGACGCAATGACTCAATATAACGTATACTAGCCGAGACTCTTCTTTATGTGTTCAGATGTGACGTAATGACTCAATATAATGTATACTAGCCGAGACTCTTCTTCATGTGTACAGATGTGACGTAATGACTCAATATAACGTATACTAGCCGAGACTCTTCTTTATGTGTTCAGATGTGACGTAATGACTCAATATAGCTTATACTAGCCGAGACTCCTTTATGTGTACAGATGTGACGTAATGCTTCAATATAGCGTATACTAGCCAAGACTCTTCTTTATGTGTTCAGATGTGACGTAATGACTCAATATAACGTATACTAGCCGAGACTCTTCTTCATGTGTACAGATGTGACGTAATGACTCAATATAGCTTATACTAGCCGAGACTCCTTCTTTATGTGTACAGATGTGACGTAATGCTTCAATATAGCTTATACTAGCCAAGACTCTTCTTTATGTGTACAGATGTGATGTAATAACTCAATATAGCTTTTACTAGCCGAGACTCTTCTTTATGTGTTCAGATGTGACGTAATGACTCAATATAGCTTATACTAGCCAAGACTCCTTCTTTATGTGTACAGATGTGACGTGATGACTCAATATAACGTATATTAGCCGAGACTCTTCTTTATGTGTTCAGATGTGACGTAATGACTCAATATAGCTTATACCAGCCGAGACTATTCTTTGTGTACAGATGTGACGTAATGACTCAATATAACGTATACTAGCCGAGACTCTTCTTTATGTGTACAGATGTGACGTAATGACTCAATATAACGTATACTAGCCGAGACTCTTCTTTATGTGTTCAGATGTGACGTAATGACTCAATATAGCTTATACTAGCCAAGACTCTTCTTTATGTGTTCAGATGTGACGTAATGACTCAATATAACGTATACTAGCTGAGACTCTTCTTCATGTGTACAGATGTGACGTAATGACTCAATATAGCTTATACTAGCCGAGACTCTTCTTCATGTGTCCAGATGTGACATAATGACTCAATATAGCTTATACTAGCCGAGACTCCTTCATATGTACAGATGTGACGTAATGACTCAATATAGCTTATACTAGCCGAGACTCTTCTATGTGTACAGATGTGACGTAATGATGCAAAGAAATGCCCGAATCTCCCACGGAAACCCACCAGTACCACTGGAATTAAAAACATATAACAAGCATACCGTTTTGAATCAAGCTAATGCAAGCAGAGAGTTTTGAACACAGGCTGGTTATGTACTTGCTCAAAAATTTATTTTGGATAATTTTGAACCCAAAAAAGTTACAGACTGGAGCTTTAAAGACACAGACAGTAGCAGCTTTACAAGTCTGCTGTCACTTTAAAATTGAATGTACTGTATGGATCCATTATAATTGATACGCGTCAGTTTTCTTTCCCATTTGTTTATGTTTCCGTTGAAGCAAAAACAGAAGAGAAAGATAATGGAATTCAGTGTTTGCGTGCTGTCAGTGCAGTTCTCTTTTGCGTCGTCTTGCACTAGTTTAAAATCACTTGAATGCTTCAAGTGTTAGTTCAACCAAAAATTACAATTTGACACCACTTTAACACTTCAAAAAGTTTTTAAAAAGATCGTAAAACTAACCCATAAGAATTGTGTGGTTTAGTCTAATTTTCTGAAGAGACATCAACGCTTTTATATGCAGAACAAGTTTATTTGGGGTTTTATTCAAACAAACATTCATCAATGCAACACATCAGTTATGATAAACGGAAGTTCAAGAATGTTTGCTTGATGTGCGAAAACCAATGAGGTTCATTCTTGTGTGTTACGCAGCACATCTGAGCTCAAGCAAGAAGAACCAATGAGGCTTGCGTCAAGCAGGTTCGGTTGAGATTCAGTTAATGTTTGCTGATCAATGTTTATAAAATAAGAGCCTAAATTCTATCCGTTCATATAAAGCGATCGTGTCTAGAAAATGTTGAATTTAACTAAACCTCATATTCATGTGGATTAGCTTTACGATCTCTTTATGAAGTTTTTGAAAGTGGTAGCTCCGTAGCGGTCAATGGAGAGTACAGAACTGGCTCAGATTTTATTAAAAATATCTTAATTTATGTTCCGAAGATGAACGAAAGTCTTACAGGTTTGGAACAACAGGTGAGTAAAAATGACGACAGAATTTAGATTTAGAACTAACCCTTTAAATTGACAGGATTTGCTCTATGATAGTTACATTTTTCAACTAATCCGATAATTCGTGTTGCCTGCCTGGTCTGTATGGATCAACTACGATCTCTATTCTTGACATTAAAAGCGATTTCAATAGTGGCATATATAATTATAGGCAAAAGTGTAAGTGAAAAGCAACTCGCATTCGGCCTGATTCCTGATGCTTTGTAAGGTTATTTAGTCAAAATCACATCTGTATATAAACAGGGGGTCAGGTTTATGTGGACATTCTTCAGATAGACATCTCTGGCCCCTCCGCACTTTTTAAACACATAAATGTGTCTTGTGTGAATGGCCACTTACATCTAAGGTTTTTCACATTCCTTTATTCTTTTATTTATTCACTTTAAATACCCTAAAAACATGATTTTAAAACGTTGAAAAGGAAATAATACACAACAATAGATTATTAGATATCAATAACACCCCAGAAATTCCATATCAGATCTCAAACATGTAGTCTCTGTGAATTTGGTATTACTCATGGATTAGGGAATGGAATAGATCGGATTCACTTCTGTCTGCTCTATGTATCAAACCACATCTGAGAGTTATAGATATTGTATATGGTCAACAGAAGGTGTGAGCATTGCAGCAGAAAAATCAAGTGAACTCTACCAACAACGTCTCTTACCTGTCTGTTTATGAAGAGCACGACACTAGTTCCAACCACTGTGTGAACTGTACACACATTGACAAGCTTCAAGGGTTTACTTGAATTATAGCCTATCGCAATGCCCTGCTTTTGAATTTTATCTCTGTTTTTTTTTTTTTGAGTGAATGGCAATATCAGTTTTTTCGACCTGTTTTTTTAATTTGCTTCCGAGTCCGACTAAATGTTAACTGGTAAGAAGAACACACATTCACACATCTGAGCATTACTAGTCTATATTTGCTTACTTCATTACAATAGTGACTTTACAGTTACTGCTTTCATAAAAACACACTTACTCGTGCCATTTATATAATTTTAATATAATTTCCAACAACAAGAACTTGAGCAAAATGTATATTTTAGTCAGAATTATTGCGCTATCCTATGCACTCTGTCAGTTTGGCGTATATGCCTGCGGCTGAGGTTTAATGGAGACTCGATTGCATCAGGCTCATCTGACGGCATCAATCAGAACATCAAGCCGTGTTAAACTATATCTTACAAGGTATTTTGAAGCCCTAAATTATAAGCATGTTTCATGTTTAGGACAAGTTGGACTATTATGCACTTTCCCCAATTTAAATTAATATTCTGTGTATTGCCTCATCCTACATCGTTTAAAAAAAATAGAAATATCACATTAACTTGATAGCCCACCCTGCCCTAATTTGGTGTTGGACAAGTCATCCTGACTTCTGAATTCTGACACTGTCTGATATTACAGGCCCTTCTCCATTAAGAGAAAAACACTGGAAATAGCAAAGTGACTGACCCCTCTGAGGTTGTCGTTGATTTTATTTTCGATTTCAGCTTTCAACGAGGGCCGAACCTGAAAATTCAGGATGCACTTGGCCGAAAATGAATTGAAATTAACCGAAATAATTAATCAATCAATGAATTAATCAATCAATTAATTAATTAATTGAAATTATTTAATAATCAACACTCAAATAGCTTAAACAGAGTTGCACTTAAACATTTAAATTGCACATAAGGCAGTATTTACAAAAAAATTTAATTAACAAGACTGTTTCTACTCCAGCTTTCTGGTGAAACAAAACACCAAATATATATATTTTTGGTGAAATATATTTAGCAAAATTCACTGGCCTAGAGTTTTTTTTCGTAGCTAACTAGAAAAAAAA
This sequence comes from Pimephales promelas, assembly GCF_016745375.1. Next base: position 3,722,311 of record NW_024121987.1, read on the forward strand.
ACAGTATAACTGTTTATGGACAGTATATCTTTTTTGAGATCAATGTAACGTTAAGTAGGCTTTACAAGCTGTTTTATTGACGCATTTCCCTGTTTAAAAAAACTGATTGAGTAATTACATGAAATAGGATTAACTTCGGCAAGTTGTAATGAATCTTTCAACTAGGGTTGCCAACTACTGAAAAGGAAAATAAGGGAAATATGTGGTAAAATATGTGTAAAAAGCGGGTCATTCAAACTTTTAAAGCTGGTTCTGCAGTGACTACTGCGAACAGGGCAGTTGGCATTCAGGAAAGACTGCATTCGGGGTGGAGGGGCTATCCCTTTCCACATGTCCACAGAGTATAGCTCCTGACACCCAAGGCAACTACAAAGCTGAATTCTGAGAATTAGTATAGGCTGCTTTTGGTTGGAAATTAGACTTTGTAATGGTCATTTTGTGTTTTAATAATTATGTGCAAGGTTATTTGCCTAAGTGAGAACATTTTAAAACACGTTAGCATTCCCGAAATGCCAAAATTATATTTTCATTTAGCTAAAAACCGAAACAGCAGCATATAATGTTTATTAAATAATCAATTAATCTTATGTATTTAATCAACACTCAAAGTTACACACAAATTTAAGTTGCACATATAATGTAGTTTTTATATACAATTTTAAATATAATTTTGTTTCAACTCCAATTTATTGTTGAAATACAACCATTTAAACTGTGACTGTAATAAACTTGTTTTGATAGATTTATTCAAAACAGATTAAATACTGAAGACAAATATATTGCATATATTAAGAAAAATGCTCTTCTAGTTTTTTTTTAACTAACAAGTTCATGGACATTGAATGGCTTTCCTGAGGTAAATATAATATTTACAAGCTGTTTTATTGACGCCCTTCCATGGTATATACACTGAGTGATTACATGAGATATACATACATTTCAGTAATGTAATAAATTCATGTTTATTTTGTGCTTTAAAGGTTGTATCAATGATTTCAGGCCCAACTAACGATTCGCTAGCTGCCAGCCCCTGTCTGCCTGTCTAAAAAACGCGTCTGTGAAGGCAGCCTAGGCTCTGAGATCTGCACACAAAAACAAATGGGAACAACCACCACTCAAAATCAAAATAAACAGTGTTCTAACCAATCACAGACCAAGGGGGGCGTTGTTTGTTTTTGCGCTCGTTCACGGCGCCTGCACGCGAAGTCGGAGCTGAAGAATAAGCCAGCATCTATCAACGGACCAGATACATTTAACATGGAAGAGGCAATCCCCAAGAAGAGAAGGAGAATTAGGGCAAGGGAATACCATTGTTTTTCGTCAAAGAAACTAATAATAATCGGGAAGGCTTTTGAACGGTGGAGAGAACTCAAAGAATTGAAAAATTTTAATTCGGACGCCGAGGTTACACTGTTTCTTCTGGACAGGTGAATAGCTTCTAGTGCTGACTTTTTTTATATGTGAACTGTGTGTGAAAATATAATTCTTTAAAAAATATGAGTGAAGCTCAACTAAACTTGAGATTGCAAGACTGTAGGGATTTAGTGTGCGAGTTGCGTCTACTTTGATGTGTAGCCATAACATTGTAGCCTACTATTAGCAATAGAGGGTATTGCGTGTGACGTCACCGTCGGCCGGAGAGCCTGCAGTTACTCACAGTGAGTGGCAAAAAGACTGAGCGGCTGTATTTGTTTTCAGTGTGAATGCCGCAAAAAGACAACACATATAAAGTGGGCAAGAGCTTTGCGATTGACTGTACAACTAGATTTGACAAAATCGGAGGTATATTTTTACAGACTGCTATAGAGAGAGGAGCAAATGGATCACTGCAATTCACAGAAACAACTAGACTCCAGTCAGCGAAAGGTGGATTTGCAGTTATCATTTTGTGTCAATGCTAAATTTAGGTGTAAAACCAAACCCATATATTTTGCATTGTTATATTAATTAACATTTAACAACTCATTAATTAAATATTTATCATTGCATATTCTGCAATATTGGATGTTTTTTAATAAACATGGACCAAAAAAAAGTATTAGGGCTGGACGATATGATGATATATATATAGGATATAAATCACACTGATATAAGTGATCACGTGGATTTAGAGCTACCTATATTGTATTTATATAAAGCGTTCACAGGCAAATTTGCTTTATGTTTAGGTCTATATTGCTTTTATTTTCCAGGTGTCAAAATCAGGCAAACATAAATGTCAGGCAACACGATTGCTGGTTGCATGTCAATATCCATGGATAACTGGATCTTTAGTAAGTTGTAAGGAACACTATATTGAATCCAACATTTAGTTTAAATTGATAAAATTGTTCGTTTTTGTCGCATTTTCTCCTATTAAATACAGGCACGCAGCAGCTCTTTTGCCACTCAGTCAGGCTGAGGGGGGTTGGTCCGGCGGGAAAGTGACGTCAATGCATTCCCTCTATAACACTAGCCTACGTTCAGGAATAACTTTAGCCGAATAATAATAATAATAATAATAATAATAAGTTGTTATAATTAGAGCCAGACCGATATATCGGCAGGCCGATATTATCTGCCGATATTAGGCATTTTCCAAACTATCGGTATCGGCAGTTATAATGGCTGATAAATGAATATTTCAAAAATAGAATAAAAACGGACGAAACACACTTGAACCACTGGTAGTTTGTCCACCAGAAGGCACACACCGTTCCTGTTGGCAACACTCGTTAAGTTGGTCACGATACATACATTGCTTGAATAACAATTAAAAGAACATCCCCATCAGTTCTCTTAAATAAGCCTGAAAAAATTAGTGAAAAAATCATGTCCAGTTTTGGTGCTGTTAAATAAGCCGAGAGTGAAGCGGAATTAGCTAGTAATAGTTACGTTTCGTTGTTACAGTGGAGTTGACTGACTGTCCTTTTAACTTTTGACAATGTGACTTAAGTATTTATTTAATAGCGCGTGACAGTTATAGCAATGAGACACATCATCTCTCCTTGGCCTGTTATATTGAAAATGTATGTTTTACAATTTGCAGTATGACGTAATCCATTGCTAAATTATGGCTCATTATAGACTAGCTAACCATAAAGCTAGCTAATGCCACTATCATCAGTCTGTTCTGTTGTGACAATAAAAGAAACAAGTTTCTTTTTAAAATGCATTATCATATTATTTTAGTTAAAACTCATAAATAACAACAAATAACTAATGTTAGGGAAATCTGTTAATGTTTTGTTGCGCGTTTCTGAAAAAAAAAAAAATATATATCGGCCGATATATCGGATTTTAAAACCAAAAAATATTTGTATCGTATCGGCCTTCAAAATCCTTTATCGGTCAGGCTCTAATTATAATATTATTCCAGATATTATTTTCCCCATAATGTTAGATCTGTAGCTAGGATATATGACTGATTCTGGTACGTTTTATCATACAGCTGCTTCCAATGAAGCACCAGCAAAACTAGCTGTAAGATATGACATGGCTCGACTGCAGATTTTATATCTACATCATTATACTTTGTAATCTAAAGCAGCCAAGTTCACATTTTACAGTTCACAGAACAGCCATCATTGAGGTAGACCGTCAATCTGAAAATAAAGTGTTTTTGTCGCTTTAAGAAATACGCGTGCATGATCGTTTTTTTCATGATGCACAAAACGGGACGGAGGGGCGAGCTAACTTGTTGTGTTTGGCATCTTGCTTCAAACACAAACAGAAGTGACGTTACCCACAATTGCTGATACAACCTTTAACTAGTGGTGAATTCCATGTTAAAATTGACAGAATGTGAAAGCTTCATAATTCATAATGGTTCCCCCGTTGCAAGTCTGTGCGCTCTCTAAACTGTCAGAGGACTGCACTGCAACCGCCTTTGATCAGACAACATCACGTTAATAAGACACATTTCGAAAATTGATTTGACATTTCTGAATCGATAAGAATCTGTAGAAGATAGAATCGCGATTCATGTGAATCATGAATCATCAACCCAGCCCTATTACATCGTCTGATCAACAAACTAGGGTCTGTTTCTCTGTTACCAAAATTTTGATGATAAACATTACCATATTACTATAAATATTACGCAATACTACCACTGCCATAAAACCAAGCTGAATTTCGAAACGGGTATAAAGTTGTTCATGCTATCTTTGACTTTTGTCTTTAGAACCAAATACATTAGCTTTTGAAATGTGTTAACTAGCAAGGTTGATGACTTTAGATTAAATAACACCAATAACAATTCTAAAAGGCAAAAAGTTTTTACTGAAATACCACATGAAGCACAGCAGGAACTGCAATATAGCAAAGCTAAAACTGTCATCATTGCTGCTGTTTGCTATGGAAACATAAAAAAAAAAAAAAACAGGACACAGAGGCCATCGGAAGATTATGAAATTTGCACCAAGAAAAGAAAAGCCTTGACTTGAACTAAACTGTCAGGAGTGCTTTTACAGTAAATGCATACTGTTTTACAATAAGGCCTTGAGCGAATGACCAGAGTCAGATGGTAGAGTAAGAGTTTAGAAAGCTTTGCACACAGACATTGACTTTAACCTACACTGGGATTATTGGATTGTGCTATTGGACTACATGTTTCTTTATTAATAACTGACTCATATTGTTTGCACTGTTGCAAGCGTTCAGATTCCCCTCGTGCCCTTTCTATATTTAGGAATACTCTATGGGATGCACGCTGCAACAACTCATTTGTACTGGCAAGGTTAAAGAAAAATTAGAGTGCTTGAATGATATCTCTTTAAGTTTAAATGAATCTTTCAATAACAGCCTTCAATAATGATTCAATAAACATCATCTTTCAAACAATAGCATCCATGCAAAGCCTGTAATTACACTGTGACAGATACATAAAACAGTAGAAAAATGTCAGACTGAAATGATGTTGGCAAAGTTTCTGATCACCCAATATCTGTCATTGATGTGTAGAATCTGGATTGAAATCTGTTGCGAAAGTTCACAAGAGTCATTTTTGCAGTGTGGTTTCAAGTATGAAATAAGTATAAGTAAGAAATAAACATCAAAAGTCCACTTTTGAGTTACCAACTTCAAGCTCTGCTTTTGAATAAAATCAATCTAGAGACATCTCACATATAAACCCAACCTCAAAACAAGTCTAAAAAAGCCCATGCATGCAAATTCAAAAACTCATGAAATAAGCTAAAATAACTTCAACTCTAATTTTCAACTCTAAACAGAAGATGTAGAGAACAGAAACTCTCTGAAGGAGCAAAGGCCTTTAACAGGATGATTTTCTGCAGCAGAAGACAGAAGTGAGTGAACTCGACTTCCTGCGGGGGAGATTTTTTTTTTATTTTATTTTTTTGAAGCATCACCTTCAAGCGTCGGGTGTGGGTTGGGCCATTTCTGCAGCCTAACCACAACACATACTTTATTCCAAACATGACCATTTTGCAATGTGAACTCTATTACATGGTTAAGATGAAAGGTAAGATTTGAGCTGATAGAGTTCCTTTTAAAGGAACGTTGCACAAATTATGGGCGTTTCTTCAACTACAGGCACTTTTGTGTCACAGGGTTTGATTTTAAATATTTTATTAAAGAGTTTGACTATAACGGACTTAAACTTCAGTCGATTTTGAACTATGAAGGTCCCATTAAAACTGCCTTGAACACTTTTTTTTTTACCATGCCTTCAAGACCTCTACCTTCAAGATACAGACTTTGAGTCTTGAAATATATAATATTAGGTTTTAAGATATTTATCCTAGATACATAAGCTATCTTTAAACATTTAAAAAAAAATAACAGTTCATGGTCATTTCCATAAACTGTAGGTCAGTTCACGTTAGCTCATGTCCATTAACGTTACAAAAATAACTATACTTTTGAAGAATGTAGCAAATGTTGCAAGTAACATTAACTACAAGTAAAATGTTTTAGAAGTAATTTCATTGTTAGTTCCTGAAAACGAATGTTAACAAATGAAACATTATTAATTAGGCTGTATGATTATAATTACTAAATTTTCCTGTAGCTATCCTTTCTACCGCAAGACAAGTTAAATAAACTGTGAGAATGTGAAAAGAGAGTTAATATATGTATTTATTTACAAATATGGCCTTAGTTGAACTTGAAGACATAAAGTATGCATGAATATAGGTTAAATGAGTGCAGCTGAGATTTACTTCAGGTTACAGACTCATATACTCCGTTAATTTATCAACAATAGGAGTCGACAGATTGCCATGTGCCAAATTGTACAGTTACATTAAAGAAAATGATTTAGCCTATTGAATCCAATCTAACGTTACAAAGTTAACATAATATGCTCATATAGAGTGTAACACACGAGACGGAGTGTTTTAAAGGCAAAACCACATTCGCACACGAAAACCAATTACTGTAACAGAAATACTTACTTGTTTGGGGTTGCTTAGCTAGCGACACTGCTAGCCAACTCGAGTGACGATCAACGCACTTGAAACTTCCCAATATCACAGCGAAACAGTCATTCAATCCATGCTGCTTCTTTTACTCCAAATATTTTTGTCGCTCAGTGTCACTTACGTGTGGATCGACCATCCCGTTAGTTGTCGTAACATTTGACTTACTGTACCACAGCTCGCTAAGGGGTCAAGTTTAGACGGCTAGCTGCGCGTTAGCATGTGCTGTTGCTTCCCATATTTACAAAACATGACCACAGGAGCTTCGCATTTCGCATGTTGTTTCTCAACTCAATACGACCGCAAAGACGACGACATTAAATAAAGCCACCAGATGTATGTTAAAGACGCGACATGTCTAACATGTCTTGACAGCTAGCGAGCATGCTAACTCACCCGACATGATAGTCAAGACCATCAGCAGGTCATGCTTTAACAAACCACATCTACTCGTCTTTAAACGACCGTTGTTTTGTCCATCCTTTTTTAAAAAGAGTGCAAATGAGGAGCAGTTTAATGTTCCTGTCTCAGTGTCTCATATGCAGACAGGCGCCCTGTGCGTACTACAGTGGACACGCCACTCAAGAATCTTTGTGGGAAGTGTCTCAATACCTAGTTGCCTACCTAGACAGCATGTTTGGACAGCATAGGTTCATTAGCTTATGTTCCCCAAAATATGCCTATGATGCCCAGGCCCAAAAATGCTTACATTTTTTTAAACACAACCTGTGTGAAACAGAACATAAGTGATTCATGACCCTTTGTGTATCACCTTCATCAGATTACAATCAATCATTAACCAGCAGACCCTCCCAGCACTAGTCCTTTAGATTTATTCTATTCATGCATTGATATATTTTTTGGCTGAGTGACTTGGTTAAATAATAGCAAGGAAGTAAAAGTCAGGATGGTGAACTTGTCCTTCATACTGACCCTCTCCTTTTGACCTTTTAGTTTGGTTTTAGGTGAAAGCAAAGTATGTTTGCTATACACATGCTCCACTGCTTATTCAAACTAACATTTTTCTTTTTTCAATTTATCAATATGTCAAACAAATCCATTTACCCAAACACCAAACAGTGGGATGAATCAACAGCTTATTTTGACTTAGATTCTTGAGCTATAAACAAAACAAGGGAACTTTGCACAATGTATACATGTCTGGTTTCAGAGACAAGGATAAGCTTATTAGTCCCAAACTAGAATGCATGTTTGAGCTGTTTTAAATGAAAGCAACTTGTCATATCTTCAATATGTCACTGTCATTTTTGTCTCTGGATGCATAACAGTATATTATATATATATTTTTTTATGTAAGGCAAGTCAACATTTATAAAAGCTATAGTCCTAATTGAACTAAAGCCTAATCCTGGCTTAATCTAAGCCCTGTTTCTCAAACCATGCCTACAATTTCTCCAAAATGTTAGATATGATCAGTGAAATGATAATTTAGAGCCTAGGCAGAGGCACAACAGCAACTTAGCCTTTTAAAACATGCACTTCAGTTAGGATTTATTTAAAAAAATGTCATTATTAGTTTATTTATTTAATTTAGTCTTGATTACTTAAGCCTCACTTCAAAATGTTAGAATATCATTGCATTGAATACAATTCAAACAAAGGGTATTTACTTTTAATTAAGATAGATAGCATAAACACTTGCACTTTTACATGCAAAACATTCCACTAAAAAGTAATGGCTGCATCTGAAATCACATACTCTCTTGAATAGGTACTTGTTTGAATAAGTAATTACTTCACGACTGCTAAAAAAAGTATGTTCTACTCACCTAAAGGATTATTAGGAACACCAAATACTGTGTTTGACCCCCTTTCGCCTTCAGAACTGCCTTAATTCTATGTGACATTGATTAAACAAGGTGCTGAAAGCATTCTTTTAGAAATGTTGGCCCATATTGATAGGATAGCATCTTGCAGTTGATGGAGATTTGTGGGATGCACATCCAGGGCATGAAGCTTCCCGTTCCACCCACATCCCAAAGATGCTCTATTGGGGTTGAGATCTGGTGACTGTGGGGGCCAATTTAGTACAGTGAACTCATTGTCATGTTCAAGAACCAATTTGAAATGATTCGAGCTTTGTGACAT